>JAOTRQ010000025.1:5170788-5185152 GCA_028565875.1 Hoplisoma paleatum
ATTGCACACATCCATATTGACTCTGTATGTAGCCCTGTGGCCTTGTGGTTAGAGAACTTGGCTTGTGATCGGAAGGTTGCCTGTTTCATTCCAAGAGTCAACAGGTCATGACTACAGTGCCCTTGTGCAAGGCATGTGTGCTCACTACTGCCCCCTAGTGTGAGGAGGAATAAGACTTACGTGTGTAAAAGCACAGCGGTGAAGAAGTACAGTATTATGAATTCTAATTCTAATCTCTAATCTTTATAGTCTTTGTAGGTTTTAAACTTAAAGTTTTTATGCATTGTTGATTTGTAAACTGTAACTTGTTTTTATACCTGGTACTGGAGATCCTATAAGCCGGAACAAAATTCCTTGTTTGTATCCACATAATTGGTCAATAAACATGATTCTGATTTCTGCTTTAGCCATATTAAATCTATAAATTCGATTTTAGATTTAACTTAAATGTACAAATGTTTACCACAGTGTACATATTTGAAGTATTTTTGTTAAATAATTTATTTTTGGGAAGAATGTACAGAATTAGTTTCATGGATTATAGCTGTATCTAGTTGGTTATACAATTGCTGCCATATAAACAACCACAGATTGAGAACTAAAATATACAAAAAATACATAACATAATATAATAAAATTTTTGTGTTGTTTTTAATTTGTAAGAAGGCAGTATCCTCAAACGCTTTACATTCAGCACCCTGGCAAAAGAAACAATGCTCTTTATGCAAGTATAATCACTGTTGAAGAAATAAATACACAGTAAAAGTTGCTCATGCAAGATTACAAACACACACAAACACACGCACGCACGCACGCACGCACGCACGCACGCACGCACGCACGCACGCACGCACGCACACACACACACACACACACACACACACACTTTTCCTCATCCAGGTATATCAGTTTAGACAAAGGGTGGTGGTGTTGCGCCCCTGGAATGTGTAACCTGACCCCTAAGCCATTGCAGAATTTCTTCACTCTACTAAGAATGGAGAGTTAAAAATCCCTGAACACACAAACAGGCACACACTGCCACAGATAAAGAACCCCAAAGAGCACAATACCATTACTATTTAACGCAGTGAGGCATTTTCTTCATGTCTAGTTCCATGGAAGATAGAGAATAAGATAAAGACATGAACGGGAGCTGGCAAGGTTGCACTATGTAATTCCCTGTGAGATGCTCTTCAGCTTTTGGCACAGACAGACAAAATTCTGGGTTAGATTAGTAAAAGAAGAAAGCCAAAGGAAGGAGAATGTGAAACACTGATTTTTCTTTCTTTTTAGGATTATTAAGCATGGATAATCATCACAAAATCCTCAAAAAATGAAGCTCAATGAGCAAACACTAACATATAACATCATATACTGTTGCAGCTGAAGAATTATTGAAGATTGAATAAAAAAGATTTACCAAACCAAAAAAATACACTACATTAGTTATATTTTGTGGCGTTCTGTAAGGGTTGATTTTAAACCCAGATCATTTTCACAGCTCACAAGATGTGTCTTTTTATATAATTTGTGTGCAACAGACAAAGTGTATTCTTCTTCTTTTTCTATATATATATCTATAAACACCAAAGCTCCATTTCCATGTCCTTGGAAAAACAAACTGCTTCTCACTTCATCGCCACACAATATCGCCATCGAACAGAACACCCCACCGGAGTCCACCTTAGAGAAGTACAGATATAGCGCTTGGTCTATCCATGTGACTTATGGCTTTGCTTTGCTGCCCCTGGAGGGCAATCACCATGTATGCGAATAACGGTTGAGAGCCATCTCCACATTATACACCTCCTAAATGTGGGCTGGGATATCATTATAATAATATTACTCAATTGTGTACTGCAGTATCAACATCTTTTGTGTGTCATGTACCAGCACACACAATCCAATTCCTTGTTTGTGGAAATAAATCAACTTCAGATTCTAGAGCTAAGATTGGCGCTACTGCTCAACATTAATCATTGCTGTGTTCGTGCACAGTCGATGCAGCATAAACTGTTTGCACATATCACCACAAAGCTGGAAAAACAATCCAGCCTATAATAGTTACTCAACATTATATATTTCAAAATTCTTTTTTTAAACGGAAAGTCCCTGTTTACAAAAAAAGACAAAGCATGGTTTGGGCAATGTGGACATCCAGTCTCTCAGGAGGAGGAAACCCAACACGCACTGATCTTTTAGCCCAAGCCCACAGAACCACCGGCGTAGCCAGCCAAACCTCATCCTGGAAGATTGGAAGCCATGTCAGTGTGACTGCATTTCCTGAGTCCACCCCATTGAAAGTTACAATATGGAACATATTAGAACAGCATGAGAGAGAGAGAGAGAGAGATAGAGAGAGAGTCCCCACATTTGTAGTTTAATAGCCCACTTTGGAAAAAGCTCTTCCTGTTGAAAAAAAAAGTCAGAAATATCATGAAAAAGGCAGGACAGATTCTAAGTTCTCACTATTAATGATAATCAGCCATGTGTGTATTATAGACAACAGTTGGGTGGACTGGGAGTGATTCAATAAGGTCTTACTAGTTTGTCACAGGTACATGGAGGATGTGTAGTGGAGCAAGATGGTCCTACAGATGCTCAGTTGAATTTAAGTCAGAGTGAATGCAGGGTAGTACTGTGAAGGCCTGTTCATGCTTCCAACCAATGCTAAACAAATCTAGCCATGCGACATGTACAAGATTTGTAATAATTTATATTTATGTCCAGATC
Organism: Hoplisoma paleatum; assembly: GCA_028565875.1. Taxonomy (NCBI): domain Eukaryota; kingdom Metazoa; phylum Chordata; class Actinopteri; order Siluriformes; family Callichthyidae; genus Hoplisoma; species Hoplisoma paleatum. Next base: position 5,173,522 of record JAOTRQ010000025.1, read on the forward strand.
ATTTATAGACCATAAATGATGTAGAGCAGTTATTAAAATTCAACAGCGTTTATATTAATGTGAAAAACATACATCTGTCACATACAGATCACAAAAGTACTTTAAAATGTTAGTTACTGTAGCATATTTAAGTGCTTTTTTTAAATGTATCCTATGCATTCTCTGACATATATAAGTGTATGTAAGAGTCTGAGTCTTTATTGTGTTTTGGATTAGCTATGGAAGCTTCACACATCTGGATTTGTGCCGTTTATCCCATTTTTCATAATAGATCTGTCAAGTTCAAGTTCAATCTCTAAAAGATTTAAGTTTTCCTCAACAATAAACTATAAAACAATATGACGAGTTAGAAAATGTACATTAATGGGCAGAAATACAATTTATACCAATTCCCTATCAATATATTAAATAAATAACATACGTCATTTCTCCCCAATGCTGCCGTTAGGGATTGCCACAGTGGATGTTCTACTATGATAAATAAGCCAGTGAATTACAGGGCCAGCCCAAAGTCTGGATTAAAACGAATGCTTTTTGTTGATAAAATCATAAGCCGAATAAAAAAAAAGCATCGGTTTTTATTCAGGCTTTGGACTGGCACAATAGTTCACTGGTTTATCTATCATAGTGACTAGATATTGATAGTTCAGCATGGCAATTTAGTTTGAAAAATCTCAAAGGGTTTGAATATTTTTAGACTTTCATCGTGTTCTCTGGAATAGCAAATATGACAACCAAATGTCATATTTTAAAACAAAAATGAATAAGACAGTAATATGTTTCTAGTCTGATACCGTGAGGATATACGTTTGTCCAGTTATGGTAGGGGTTAGTTGAACGTGGAATGCCTCTTTGAATTTGGATGAAACTGAGCATTGGCCAGGTTTCAGGAGATGAAAGTCTGAGCCATGTCCGGGCTGCATGCTGCTAAATGAAGACTGAGACAAACTTGGATTCACCATCTACTTGTGGCGAGAGATGGAAAAAAGATAGATCATTCAGTCAATACATCGTCTTAGGTACTGCAATATAGTTACAGAAAGTTCTTATGGTCTGTTAACTTAGAACACATGACCTCAGGTAATGTTGTAATACGAGGTTAATGATTATTTCTTTTTGGAGAACTTAAAAAATAAATTCAGTGTTTGAAATGTATTCGATTATATAAATACTCATTTTAACATTTAACCAAGTGGCACGATGGTTTAGTGGATAGCACTGTCACCTCACAGCAAGAAGTCTCGGGTTCAATTCCCAGTCCAGGGTAAAGTAATCTGGGGCTTGTTCATCTATGTAGAGTATGTATGTATATACCTTCATGTGTTTGGTTGCATGTTGTCCTTGTGTCGGCATGTGTTTACTCTGGGTGCTCCGATTTCCGCCAACAGTTCAAAAACATGAATAATTCCCAGTCCAGCCATCAAAGAAATGAGCACACTATCTAGTGTTCACTATCTTCATTGTTACAATAGTAATATATATTAATAGAATCTGAACATATTACACTAGTCAAAAGTTTCCTCAGTATTAAAGAACTGCTTAATTGTTTGAGAGGAGAATTGATAGTATAGGATTGGACTCGACAAGTACACATTTTGCAAAATTGCGATTAAAAATTTGATAGACCCAGCACTCCCATCAATAATGTCAACCAGTAATCAGTCTGGTGTTACATTCTAGACAGTGAGAACAAGCAACCTCCTAGTGAATAATCACACTAGATAGCAAAAAAAGATCTTCTCAGGAACTTGGTTCTAAACGCAGTGGAGAAAGGTCTAACCGAAGCCACAAACAAGGACTATTGTGTGCATTATAAGCCTTTAGCTTATAAGATCTGGGAGCATATTTGGGGGAGGTCAAAAGTATCTGTTGATTAATGCTGTCAGACTTCTGCTTTTGGCTTTGGGTATGTGTGTGTGGAGGGTGTGCTATGGCATTCTTTTAACCTCTGTGGAAACTCACTAAAATAAATCCTGCACATACGTCAGCAAGGCCGCTCTTTACCCTGTAATTACAGCCGGGGGGGAGAGGGGGGCGAGCGGGTGCACAGAGGGACTGAAACTGCCTCCGAAAGCACCTAGGGACCCGCAGGACACTTTTCACTGCTTTGTGGTTGAAGACTTTGCTTGAAATCAACTTCATTTAGCATTGTGTTTTTAAGATTACAGCATCATCTTTACTTTCTAAGCCCAACGTTTTAGCATCAAGCTGCACACATGCTAATTATTTGTAGCTAGCGAATCATTTACTTGCCAAACAGATGTGTTTTTGATGAGACAAGAGAATCCGGATACAAAAATTAGGGCACAATTATGGCGAACGTAAGGATTTGAGCAAGGGCCAAATTGTGATGCTAGACGACTGGGTCAGAGCATTTGCAAAACTGCAGCTCTTGTAGCGTGTTCCTGGTTGTAGTCATTAGCATCTATCAAAAATGAGAAAAATAATTGAACAGCGGTAAACTGTGGCAGGGTTGTGGGCTACCAAAGCTCACGCCAAGGCTGTCCTGTGTGATCTGATCCAACAGATGAGTTACTGTAGTTCAAACTGCTAAAGAAGTGAAAGCTGGTCCTGACAGAAAGGTTAGTGGTTAGAAAGGTTACTGTGTCAGGATACACAGTGAATCACACTTTGTTGTGTATCGAGCAGAAAATGGGGACCAAGACAGTATTAGGAAGGTATTCGTGCACTATAGTGACCAAACCATGCTTTGCATGCTTTTGCTGATTTTTTACAGAAGCTAATAGGTTATCGAATCACAAATCTAGGCACACGTTGACACCATTGACTATAGCTTTTTTGCTAATGCAGTTTTCTTTAGACTAGCAGAGAGGAATTGAATATAATAAAACTAAACCAGTCCACACAAAAAACAAGTCACAGGCACATAATGTCCCCATCTTTCATGCATTATAATTCCTCCGAGGGTCCCCTATTCCCCCCTTAAACACTCTTCCACTCATTGCGGATGAACGTGTGCACGCATGTTCGCGTAATTGTGCATCACCCTGTGAAGAACCATTTCTGCGAGTGTCTGTGGTTAAAACGCTCTCTGTAATTATGCCACTCAAAGCCTAGGTGAGAAGATTTCCGTAGTCAGCTTCATGAGAGAATGCAGGCAGGAAGTATTCCAGCCACTTTGTGTAATCTTTCTTTCTTTCAGCATCAAACGTGTTATTACTCTCCCGACTGTGCACTGAAATTAAGTGTTTCTCGTTGGATCGGGACTATTCTATATCATTAATTTCTTCGCGTTTACTAAATGCTTTATTCTTAGCATGACCATGATGGGTGCCAAAGGTTCTATTCCCAGCCAGTGCAACGTGTCTTGTCTTATAAAGGTGACCGTTTTTGACAGTTTTGTCTTTTAGTTGGTGACAGCGGTAGCCTAGCATGTAGAGCCTTGGGCCATCAACCTGTGATTTAAATTAAGGTGTTTGGCCTCCTTGATTGAGTCCTTTAACTCTCTCTCTCTCTCTCTCTCTCTCTCTCTCTCTCTCTCTCTCTCTCTCGTAGGGGTACAATAAGATAGTTGACAAGATGGGATTTTCTCGTACTATACACCTTTACATACAGTATATAAATGGCAGATTTACAAAAAGACACAAAAGACACACAGTTCACAATGACTGGATGCAAAGATTAAACCTAGGACCAGGATGTCAAGTTGCTATACAGTTCACACTGCACAACTGGATCTTTGGCACCTTGACTGATGGGGGACTGGTGGTTTTACAATTAAAGATGTAAAAACCAACTGCAATCTTCTCTCTAGTCTTGTCAATCTATAACTTATCATGAAAACAAATATCAGAATTGATGATGTACTGGTGTGGATAATAAATCCAAGAGCAGCCAATGAGCTGGAGGAGCTGGGAGTGAATAAATATTTTTTGCAATAGGCAACTAAGGTCCGAGATTTTTTTTTCCTCGCCTGAATCTTCCTTGTTGTAAGTCAGGTAACTCCGTTCCAGATGTTTAGCATTTCTCTATTCCTTGAGTGCTAACCAAGGTCCCTACAGTTTCAGGTCTGGTCTTGTCCCACTTATCAGTCTAATGTCCAATTTGTTTGTCTACACTTGAGGGGGAATGTGCCAAGTCGACCATTAACATAGCTGGGATTCAGTTGCTCAAATGAACATTCAAGTGTTGAAAATCACAGAGAATCCAGTGAGAAAAAAACACAGACTTGATATTCCACTAGGTATAAAATACAAACCATTGAGAACGGAGAGGTACAAAACAATGTTGCTTAAGTTTTAAACTATTGTGCATTCTGACTTTACTAAAGAAACAATAAATGATCATTGCATAAAGAATATATCGACCAATTTAACTTATAAATATATTACATTGGCAATGCAGTGAGTTAAATGTTTTTAAAGTGACCTAGCGCCTTTTCTTTAGTGAATCTTTATGACTCTATAATTACCCTGGAAGAATGCCATCTTTCTTCTGTACTTCTGCTTTAACGACTATAAGCCATTAACGTTGAGTTTTACAAGCATCGGAGAAGCAGCAGTTAGCATTTACGGGAGTAAAGGAGAGGTCTTTAGGGTGAATTGAACAGGGCAGGACATGAAAATCTGGATGATACCGAGATTGTATCATGAGAATGCCAAAGGTGAGTGACTAACGGGATGGAGCCAAGAATGTAATGCTTATATATTGTGGGAATTGCTTATAGGTAGTGATGAGAAGATTCTATTCTATTACTGCGATATTTATTGCTTACAAAAACAAGTGCAGTCAGTCAGTATGAAAGAATGCACTGACTGCATTTTTATTTTTTATTGTACATCAACAGCCTGGTTTTGCCATTCCAGTGTTTCGGAGCCGGAGCCCCTGATTTACAATTTTATTTTTGCTTTTGAAGAACACACAGAGTGACTTGGCTTTACTTAATTGTATTCTCTGTACATTTACTAGGCCTGGTCTTCAGTGTGTCCAAGAAAAGCAATATATCCTACGTTGTCTTTGGCATAACAAAAGCACTAATGACCAGGTTTAAACTGTGTGTTTTTACTTTAATGTGGCACACTGGCAAACTCCATCTTAAAGGACTTGGCTCAAATGTCTGTTGACTTAGAATGGCAAATAAATTAGCGTACAAAAAATCTTTCCAGTATTTTGTGAGTCACATACATAAGGGAACTGAGATCAAAATAAGCAAACAGAATTGTTTGGGTCTGGGCCCTGCTCAATTCTGCCAGAGAGGAGGAGAAGTACTTAATCAATACCATGCACGAGGTAGTGGTGCAAAGCTGCTTACATGGCTTTTCTGTTCTCATCTCTACCTCGTACGCTCCCTCTTTCTTCCCTCGCAAAATGTTCTGTCTTTGCCACAGCTTTGAGGAGCCAGGCGCCTTCCCAAGCCTCTCACTGAATTTTTCTTTTAGATTTCGTTTTGCTTCAACAGACTGCTCAAGTCTGCTGTAATTAAGCCCCCTTTTTTATCCGCTATTTTGCCTTGTGTAATTTGTATACTATGTGTATCAGGTAGTTTGGCTTGCCAGCTTTTTCTCCCAGCGTTGATTCCTGCTCTCTTTCCACAAGGCAAACAAAAAATACAGGATAATGGCCCCTACTCGTACGCAGAACAGACACTCCTTCGACTTCGGGTTGTTTGAACTCAGTACGGGGTTGGCGGCAGACACGGCACCCAGGGAAGGACTGCAGGCCGTGAAGCCTTGAGACGAAATATACGAAGTGCCCTTTCAGCCACACTCCCAGCACCTTTGTGAAAGGCACAGGCCGTGTTTTCTCAACTTGTTTCAATTAAGCGGCCCCGTCACACTCTCAGCGGGATACGACCCGTCTTTTCTCCACCAATTTCACTACTTACAGTAAAGTTCTTTGAACTTTGGGCTCAGTGTCCGACTCCATGTTGAAAACAATGTTTGCTGTTGCTTTACATGTTTTGAATGCTGGAAAAATGCTCACCCAGGTCCTGTTTCATAACCCTCCTCCCTCTTTTTCCTTCAAGTTTCCGAGCAGTACCCACACTTAGCTATGAAACCTACTTGGCCACATGCTGTCCACTTATTCAACGGCCAATAGGACCTCTCGGTTTTGGCAAGTTCACACACTGTCATGTATCAAAGCACCATGTCTGACTCTCTTCCTTTGTCACTAACTCTGAGCAGGGCCTGTAAACCACTGGCTGCATACGTGCACTGGATGTAGCCAAAGCCACAGATGGTAATATTGGTCTGTTTGCTAATGGTACTGGGAAAACAATAACCATGAAGGAAGGTGACTGAACAAAAATGCCATTTCTTTTTGATATTCTGAATGAATTGAGTTTTAAAAAAGTACAGGAACCTTTTGAAGAACTCATGTTTTGTATGTTTTGCTGCTCATTTGGTGTGGAACAGTTATTTCTACATGCTGTACATTTTGGAGCCTTTCCATCTTATTTTTCAGATAAACATCAATTGTGTAGGGCAGTGATGGCCAAGTTTCTGGGCTTACAGACCATCGCTAATTCAAGTCCAACTCCCACAAAGTTGCCACTTTTGGGCCCATTAATCCTCAATTGTTAAAAAAATGGTTTTCCATTTTAATTGTAAGTCACTTTGGATGAAGATGATAAAGGCTAAATGTTGAAAATGTAAGTGTTGACTGCATTCTTTACAAAGCCACAATGGTGTAAATATCCTTCTTTTTTAATGTAATTTGTATCCATTGAAATGATATGTATTTATTTAAGTATGTAATACATACTGAAATAAAACAGACATGTAAACATCTGTATCTGACAGTATGGAAGTGAAACTACGTACGCATTTGTGTAAAATAGAGGTAGTCAAAAAATTGAACTGCAAATAATTGAAATATGTTTGGTAATGCTAGAAGTTTTTGAATTAGAAGGGTGAATCTTCTCTATTAAAGCAATTTTGCAAATACCCTTTACTGTGAACCTCTTAAAACAAACACCAATTAAAATCCAACACTGATAAACTGGTATATTTCACGTCATGATGAAGTGTGCACTCAATGATACTCTACACACACACACACACACACACACACACACACACACACACACCATATTGGATGAGATTGCTTGTAGCATGTATGTAAACAGATCTTTTTATTAGATTGATCTATAATCAGTATAGTCAATGAATTATTTTGGAGTACTAACCAGATATCAACCAACATTTACCACTTTGTTTGTCAGCAACTAATTGATCCTGAACTACCAAAAAATTAACTCAAGTAAAAAAAAAAAACCAAGCTGTTTCAGTCAACTTTACGCGAATACTTTATTATCAATGTGTGAATGGTGTTAGCTTTTTTGTCTGGATATTAATAATATGTAAAAACTATACACAAAAATCAGGGGTTCCTCCTATTTTTGCTGTATAATTTTTCAAATTGGTATTGAAAGATTCTTTATTTTTTCCATAGATATTTATATATATAATATATAAGCCAAAGTGCATTTCTGTATTTTTTCAACTTGTCCATGTACACATTGCACCATACATAAATAATTACATTGTAAAAATGACTCCAGTATTTACAAGTATAATATATATTTTATATAATATATAAAACTTTATATTAAATCTAAGTAGACGATATTTGGGATAGTTTCCGGGGGCTGTCCGGCCTTGTGCCGCGTCTCCAAGTTCCGAGTCTGTGACCATCTGTCTGACTGAGTCTGTGTGTGTGTTATCTGTGGTTGTTAAGAAGGATTTCAAGCCAACAAGGGCAGGAGGTGATGAATTGGCGTGAGTAGCACGGTCCCCAGCCTTTGGCAAAGCTGATGCGCATGCTGTTAGGGTCGTACGGGCCATCTAGTAATCCGGGTTCAGCTTCGTGGCGCAGCAGCAGCTGAGCTGAGAGCTCATAGTCGAACACCTTGATAGAGTAGCCTGACATGACTTTGCGTACGAGTAGGCTGCGGCCGCCTGGAGCCTCTAAAGTCGGCGAGTTCACGAAGATGGGGTGCTGGCTGCGGTTGTAGGCCCATACGCCATCTGGCTCCTTGCTGAGCAGCAGGCCGTAGCCGATTTTGCTACGTGTTCGTTGGGCGATTCCACCACGCCGCTCACCGCCAAGTTGGCCCAGGCATAAGCCAGTGCCTTGAGGTAGGTCATAAAAGATGCTCACTGAGGGCTCGTACACTGGGTAGAGACGGCCCACTCGTGTCCGGTGCTCCCAGTACGCCACGCTACACCAGTGACTCTGCTTCTGGGTCTCCGGTGAGAAGCTGGCATCTAAAGAAAAGAGAAAACAAAAGGTAATTACATAAGGCAAATATTGAGACACCATAACTATCAACATCAGTGCCTAGCCATACAAATGGTATTTTAGATCAATATTGGGTCCCAAGGCTGTCAACTGACACGGGTGGCAATAATAACAAACATTTGTTATTGTTATTATAATAATTTTACCATAAGCTCTGAGCCCAAGTCAAGAACTCTGGTGTGTTAAAATTTAAAAAGTAACATTAAAAAGTTTTATTATTAAACTTTTAATTAAACTTTGAATAAGTATGCGAAATGAGAACTTATCTCGTTATATTTTATAGAATTAGCTAAAATGCTATACATTTGTAATTCTTCGCTGCGCCTCAAGGGGGCACCAAGGGGCACGAGTTCAATTTTGAGTACAGACTCAGACGAAACCGAATCAGCCGAATCTTAAAGCCGCTTTTACCATTTTATTATGTTTTTATGTTTTTGCTCAACATAATTAGAAACTACCACACAAAATAAGCAGAAACTTATATTTACTTTTGTATACCTATACACCATAATTTTATGTATAATAATTTTTAGAACTGTGAACTTTGAAAGTGACTATAAAAATTTATAACAGAACTGAACTTTTCTCAGTTTTACTATGGATTGTTTTTCCATAGTTAAACTTGTTTAAAATGTTTTTACAGTTCTACAATGAAAATCCATGTTAAATGTTTTCCTGAAGTCATTCTAAAGTCTGTTATGGTGGTAGGGTGACCAGCCGTCCTCTTTTATCCGAACATGTTCTCTGTTTGAGTCATAAAAAAGTGTCCAGACACAATTTAAGATTCTAAACTCAACTCTTTCTAAAGTTATGTCACGTCTACTTCATTCGGTTCACCTACAATTTCAGGTGTTGTGCTGAATTCAGAATCCCTGCCAGAATCCGAACTCCCTTTGCATGCATCCGCATCACAAAAACAAATGGACACAACGTATGACTCGATTTATCTTTAATTATCTTATAAAGCAAGCATAACAGTACCTGAAGCCAAAAAATATACAACTATCGTTGAGTACTACGGTCCGAACCAAAATCTATGGTTCTATTAATCTATTAATAATATTTACTACATGTACATCACAATGAGATTCTTTATTTAGCACCATGTGCTGTGATGCTTGATGTAAAGTATAATTACATATTATAGAGCAATTACATAAGTAGAGTATGTTTGCTTTCGTCACCCGCATAAAATCTGCCTATATATATATTTATAATTTACAAAGTTCTAGACAGCATTTGTGATATAACTGTTAAACAAGCTGCCGCACATAATGAGACACAAGCGATCCTTACTTCTAGTCACTTAGTGTTGTATATAATCTCCCAATGTCTAAGTTGCTTTTCCTATCTCTAAAAATGCAGAAGGTGAGCTTAATTTTTTAACCGAATGTGACTTTGTCAATGTATAATGTCTCTCCGATCAGGGTGTTCCTGGGTGGGACGGGACCACCCTGCCCAGGATGAATCAGTCAGTTGAAAGGAACGAACAATTAAATGCGTGACTAAGTTGCTAGTCAGGATCCCGCAAAAGACAAAAAAGTGCCACATATTGTTTAGCTCCAAAGCACTTTGCTTTCCTAGTGAGTTACAGGTCTCTGGATACGTGACTGTGTATCTCTCACACAGACACACAATACTCTGTCCCATGACACTTTGCTCCACATAGTTTGTGTACATTACGCTCTCCGGCCCCTTTCTCTGCTGAAGGAGAGAATTATGAGCTCATATCCGACGTCCCCCCTTCACCGCTCATCTTTCTAAAGTTTCTGTCTGCACATTCCAGCGGGTAGCTAAAGGTGGCAGAGAAGGGATGGGGGCGATCTAGGATTTTTTTTCTTCTCCCTTCCTCTTTGCTCCCGCTGTGGGTCAGGGGAATGGCATTCAGCTCCCTGACAACTTAGCCCAAGCTTGCGACCCTATGACCCCCAGGCTTCGCCCTATCAGCTCCCATTAACTTGCACACAGACTGATGCCATTATTTTGCTTCAGAAAGTCTATTGCCAGAGAGAATTTAAAGGGGCCTGCTCTATGGCCCCATTTCTTTCACTGGCTACACTCTCAGGACCTGATGAACATCCTGAACACTGTTACACAGTGGTTAGATTATTAATGCACAAACCTGAAAATGTGATGTTACATTTGAAATCAAACGTTTACATACGCTTGGGAAAAAACTTGCATAGCAGTCATAAGACATTTTTTGGGGTAAATAAATAATTAAAAACTAACAAATGATAAAAAACAGTAATCTAAACAAATAAAATGTATTACACAATAATATAAATAATAAAAATTACAATTGAATTACTGTAAAACTCAAATAAATTATTAATAGTTAAAGTAGTGTTGATAATAATAATCTTTTAAAAATAAAGTAACAAGATAATTAATAATAAGCATTCATAAAAACAATAGCAATTACATAAAGATTAATAACCAATAAATTTACAATAGTGTTAGTAGTAATAATCAATCATCAAATCAATAGCAATGGCATAAAAACAATAGCAATAAATAATTATTTTGTAATAATAATAATAATCATGAAATAGACTACTACTATTAACAACAACAATAAAAATAACATTTAAAAATTTTAATTAAATTTAAAATTTGTGGCATAGTATTTAACGTGCAGAGTAGCGTTCAACATCAACGTTCAAGATTCTTTTAGGGATTACAATCATTTATTACCTAGTATATGTAGTTCATTCTGACCTTGGTTAAGCGATCACTATTCCTGCGATTATTATATCATGGCATCTTTAAGATCCATAGAAAGAATAGAACCGGAAAAGAAATCGATCCTGATACAAATGAATAAAATATATGTGGACGACTGTGTTTGGATTTGCTTCAACCATTCAGATTCTTTGAAATTCCAAGACATCATCACACACATGACCCTTGACATTTTGCATTGTGTATTTTGATCTATAGCCCCGATCTGGGAGGGAAACTCGGACAGGCTGCAGCACAAACGTTGAATACATGTGGGAGTGGATGTGTGGTTATGCACATACTTTCCCAAAGAGCATAAAAACGGTCCCTCTCTGCTGGGCCCCCAGAACATTACCATTAGCAAATTCCTCTGATCCAGCACTAGCCTGTAAGCTATCCTTTCTTCCTCCTTCGCCGTTTTACGACCCTCACTCTGCTATCATTTCAGAGGCTTTGAACATGGCCTACTTTTTACAAGAACATCTACCAGTGCACACTTCACATTCCAGCTTCAGGGACTTTCTTCAACATAACACTGTATTTACAATGTCTATGTCTCTCTCTCTCTCTCTCTTTTTATATATATATATATATATATATATTAGTGGTGGGACTCGATTAAAAATATTAATCGAGTTATTT
>JAOTRQ010000025.1:5194615-5208374 GCA_028565875.1 Hoplisoma paleatum
GACTATTAGTCGATTAGTTGAAGTAAATGACGACCTCTGGTCGACCAACAAAATCCTTGGTTGTGGACAGCCCTAATGTGAAGAACGACGCAGTCACAGCATCGCTTAATGACAACACCACGATGCCGTTAGATAAGAACGCAGCCCGGGTCCGAGTCCATACAATCATACAATTCTTCTTTTCTTTTTCTCTTCCGCTCTTGTTCACTCGCACTGAGAGTGAACAAGAACGACTCCCCCCACCCCTTTCCGGGCGCGTCGTCTTTCTTGCTGCTAACACTTCACATCTTGAAATCCTTATAACACTTAAACAACCTGGAGAGCAAACAAAAGATTTTAATCTAATATCCCTTCGATCTCATTCCAATCCCACATCAAGAGGTCAAGTGAAGTACACAAATACACCCAGCGAGACCTAAACACTCTGAACTCTGAGAAGAAGATGAAAGTCTAACTTATTTTGCTCTTGTATATCCATATAAAAAAGCATGCCTAAGAATAGTTATACATCAATCAGGACCACATTTTTGTACTGTATTGGTTCCTGTTTTAATGCCAAAACACCTTTTCTTCAAGTACATCAATTAATCTTGATCAGGCTTCATTCTGTCACCACTGTCCATGGACCACTTTGATAGATACTGACCACTGCCGACCAAAGACATCCCACAAGAGCTGCAATTTGGCATCTAGCCATCCCAATTTGGCTCACTTTCTGCCTGGTAGGTGGGATATGAGAAGCAATCAGACAATTCAAACACGTTGGAGGGGTCATGGGTCATGAGTAGAAGACAGCAAAAGTAAATGCAAATGGAAATTAAGTGTTTTTTATTTTTACATTTTACACACATGGGAATGATTCCTTTGTGTTACACTAGTGAACACACACTAGGGGACAGTCATTTGGTAGCCCTAGCCATGACACCCAGGAATCAGTTGGGGGTAAAATCTATCTATTTTACCCTTCAGTCGAATTCGACCCTGGGTTACTCTGTGGACCGTTACTGATCCCCAGAGTATCTCAGCAATTACATTTTACGGGGTAGGTTGCCAGGTCTTTACCCAACCTTGTATCTCTACCGGGATTTTGTGTGTGACTTGGGACAATTTACACATTTCCGATAAACCTAGTGCATGTTTTTGTACTGTGGGAGGAAACCGGAGTGCCCGGAGGAAATGGGGTTAAATACTACAGCCATTAACTCTCGGAATATAACCGGAAAACTTCCGATCACACGCCCAGTTCTCTAACCACCTGCCTGCCTTAAATTAATACTCAAAATGTTAAAATGACAATATACATAAATATCATTATATTATGCAGCCAAATTTGCTAATATAGAAACATGCATGAATCACATATAGCTGCCCTCTAATGACTTGATTAGAACGGATGAACGGAGCGTGTTTGTCGTTTACGCGTTATGTAACAGGAAGAGGAAGTCAGGTTCTCCAGGCAGGAACACACACTCGAAGAGAGCGACATGGCCTCAGTGACAGCACACAGTGTGTTGATATGCATGCATGTTTGTGACGAAAACATGTTTGTTTAGGAAGTTTGGCATCACCGACTCTATAGGCAAATCTCCAAAGCTAACACACAGGATCAGATACGATAATTAGATTTCACAAACATTTAAACAAACCATCTTAAAAAAACATCACATTACACATCATATTCCAACATTCCTATGCCTCCATCTGCCATCAAAGAGGCGACTGAGCAAGTCCTGAGCCCCGATGTTACAATACTCAGGCTGGATTTTTAAAACAGGATGTTTGGCTGAGGCCTCCTTCCCCTCAAATAAACAATCCGCAGGACCTGATTTTCTGGAGACAGGGTGGAAGTACTCGAGTCACATTATTTCCACATCCCGTATCCTGGAGCTCTCAAGGCCCTGGGGGAGTGCGGCCAGGCCCGGGGGCTGTGGTAGAAACCTGAGGCCTCATGCCAGGCAGAAAAAAAAATTAGGCACAGGGAAAACGACAGACATGGATAGAGGGGTTGTAGCCCGCTGGGATGAACCAAAGCAGAGAGGAAAGGATGAAAGGGGAGAAAAGTAACATTAAGGACCGATAAGGTCCAGTCGCACCCAGACAAGCCTTCTGTAGCTTTCAGATTTTAATTTGTATTAGGAGAATTTAGGAAATATATAAGTCTTCCAATGCACAAGTTAGCATAGCCTATGAAACATGAAGTAATGCCTAGCAAAAGCTATAATGAACCCCCAGCATTAAGCCACCTATCTGAAATGAGGCCTTAATATGTGTTGTGAATTATTCTATTCATGTTCAGGCAATTTTAAGACTCTAACTAAGAACGCCACGCACGCAATGGGGTCTTTAGGACCTTGCTTTCATTTTTAACAAAAGTACACAGTGTTGGGGTCTGAACTAGTCTGAAACATTCATATTCGGTGTGTGTAAAACATATTACCAATAAACATGAGGCACTTCTGTCTATCACATATATAATCTGTGATTATAAATTGAATCCGATAATAATATAAACTGAATGTGAACTATAAACTAGCTAGCAGTAGAGCTATCTACAATTCTTTCTGTAAAGTTACATATACTGACACTTGTGTTATATAAGGTAGTGTAGTATATTTCTTTTTATTTCATTATTATAATTATTATTACAAATATTTCACTTGGTTTCATTTGATACTGAAATAACAGCTACATTTAAAAAGTTGGACCCATTTATTACAGGTTGAGCAGCTGTTTCTTAGCGGTTAGAGAACTGGACTTGTGATCCGAAGGTTGCCGGAGAGTCAACAGGTCACGATTGCTGTTCCTTTGGACAAGGCACCGAATCCCTAACAGCTACCTGGTTGCCGTGGCTAGAGCTGCCCTCTGTGTGCTCATTGCTCGACCACGGAGCATGTGTGCTCACCTGTGTGCTCCTAATGTGTGTTCACTGGTGTGTGGAAATGGTTAAATGCACTCGAATCAACCAGATCGAACCCGAATCTTGGGATGAAGTGGATACGTGGTAAGCGAACAAAAGTGACCTTTACAAACTCACACTCTAGAAACACTACAGAAAAAAAAGTCTCACCCTGATGACACAGCTCAGTTCCTACTGTCACTTGATATACATAATGATGATGTAACACCACACACAGTTAGACTTGTACAGCTGTACAGTTGTAAATAGTTTGGATTCGCTTCCTCTTTAACATCTGGCAGCTTACTCCATCACACTTGTTAAGGGAGCTCGTGAAGACTCGTGACGTCAGTCCGAGACCACAGCGATCGCTGAAGTGGATGCCCTGAACCCGGGCACCTGGTCCATTCATAAAAGTGGAGTTGTAGTCATTGAATGGCAGATGATCAGAAGTTTCTAAACACAACGGAATTATTGGCAGCAAACAGGCAACAGAATCTCACAGTTACTGATCCGGAGGCTTAAACATGCCGACCACAGATCACAAAACCCCAACGTGCAGGGGAAACGCAGTCTCGTACAAACAGTTATACAGGAAGCAATGAGAGAAAGCTTCAAAGGGCATCGGTCTAATGTCCACACGACCACGAGCATGGAGTGAGGAAACAGGTGTTGTTCATGACTACCCAGTTGAGGATTCCGCACACACGCCCTGACGCAGATGTACTAACCCGCCGCCATATGTTCACCAGCTACGCTGTGAAAAATGAATACTACCCCCAGATACCGTGTACACACTGGCTGACAAACATCTTCATCGACATGTCACCGCTCACATTGATATCCAGGGAAACAGATGTGGTAGTCGGACGAATTCGCATGGGAACGGTCAGACTAAAGCACGGTAGCAGACGTAAACACTGACATAAACAATCGGCAGGCTGTTAATTTCGAATACATTGGCGGCAAAAATAATTCTGTCTAGAGAGATGGATCATTCAGCATGACCAAAAAGGACCTTGCAAATAATTCTGATTAAACCAAGCTACTACACAGTAGCCCAAGTCCATAAGGCACACGTATGGCTTTGAATTTACAAGACAATAATTGTATTTATCGTCTTCTTTCGGTTGGGACATTTCGACGCATGGGTAGTCCACACACATTCATCCATTTTGTTGTGTTGTGCTGAGCTACCTCACTCAGCACCCTTGGGCACCCTTAGTGGTTAAAATACTGGACTAGAGATTAGAGGGTCGGTTCAATCCCCATTACCCCCAAGATGTCACTGGTGGACCCCTGAGCAAGGTCTTTAACCCTCAATTGCTCAAAATGATGTTCCTTGTACTTTGGATTTAGGCGTCTGGAAATGCTGAAAATGCTTGATTAATGATTAAATTTTGTATTTTCAATGTGCACAAAAGATACAGAAACACCTTAGTGAAGGTGCTAGTTAACGACGTTTAGTTAATAATAAAAATATGCAAATTATGCAGCCAGAAAGTTCATGTTTTCATGAGCATGTGGCAACATTTTGTTGAAGAGATATCATTTAAATCAATTCATCTATGGCGTCTTTTTTATTATTAGAGTCATGGAAGGCCCAGAGCTTATATAAAGAATCAAAAGAATATATTATATTATCATTAAGAATATATCATTAAAGTCATTAGAGAGAAAACAACATAAATAGGTCAAATCGAATTTGCCCACTGACAGGTTTTTAACAAATGCCGACACAGACATATGGGGAAGATACTGTATGCAGACGGTAACCGGAAGCAATGATCAAACCATCTGCATCCTATTTATTAAACGCTAACAAAAATTTACTGATTGGGATGTTGGGATGTCAATAGCGCTAGTGCCTGAGATTTTGGAGCTTCGTGGTTGGCGGTCGGACTTTGTGTGTGTAAAGACTGACTGGCAGATAAAGAGACATCTGTGTAGAGTACATAAATGAAAAAGAGTTGAGTTAAGGGCTGTGCACTGCTTGTCAGAAGAAAGAGAAGCAATATACACATCTGGACAGCAATTAGTGATCTTCTAACAGCGGAAGACAACCTGACCGCTAAATTTGGAGCAAAATGGAGAAAATACTTGAACTGCTTCTATTTAAAACTAGAATTTTATGGTGATTTAAAAAATGAATTGAAGGTAAAGTATGCTGTCTGTTATAGAATGCAAAAAAGTTATAAAGCACAAACTGTCGATATGTGAAATAAACCAAGACAAACAAGGCAAATAACATTTCTTTGTCAACAGAAACGAGCTCTGTAAGCCAATTTTTGAATACCCATCCACTGGAAAATGTAGTCAGTGGCCTTTACATATAGCTTCTCCGGGTCTATCAAAACAAGACAAGTTCTACCCATCTACATACGTAGATATTTTAGTTGTGATGATTGAATGATGAGTATAAAATGTTTATAACAATGGATGCAACTACATGAAACTATGAAATACATTCTTATCACTCGAATACAATCAATGTGCCAGGCAAAAGTGCCCCAAGGTCCCAGCTTTGGCACACATGCCATAAGTTTCCTACGTTTTGTTAATTTGGAGAAAAATGTTCTAAAGCAACATAAAAAGATAATTGTTTAAACCTAGTGATTAATTCTTTTCCTGTGCATTCTCATTGATGAGATTAGCCTTACCCCAGGGCTGTTTTCAAAACGACATGAATGGGGCTGTAAACGACATCATTCCATGTTCCTCAAACAGTCAAACCGCCGGCTATTGATTCCGAACAAAAGTTTTGATAAAAGCTAAAACGAGCCTCTTTCCTTCTCCAGTTGAAACACGCTTTGAAAAGCGCGTCAAACAGCGAGGAATAAATGTTAAACGCGGGTACTACAGTAGCCCAGGGGCTACACTATGCAGTAGACAGCTTACCCTAGCAAACGTGCACAACGTGCCCCCTGGCCCCACTTTTAAGAGTTTTGCTAGTTCCTGTGTGTGGGTGGGGGACCACACGTTTCACTGCCACTCATTGATCTCTATTTTCCGCAAGCCAAAAGGGTGGGGTGCTGGAGCGGATGTGGAGGTGAGCTGATAACTACTTTTGGGGAAAGAAGAGCTTTAACCTCTCAAATATTCTGAAAGAATTCTGATGTACTGGATTATCTGGCAGTTCTATGAGACACGTGAACCAAAATAAGCACAATTAGCTGAACAAAGCAGCAGCTACAATAATTCAGTCGAGTGTTACAGGAAAATGACCTCAGTGACTTCATTATTACAGACGTTTTTACAGGGATTTTAATGTCATCGAGCATTTTTTGAGCATTTCTTAGCAGGGTTTACTCCTGGCTGGACTATACAAACCACGACTGTCACCACAAGACTGTTAAATACTTTCAACAGCTCCACTTTCCTTTCAGTTATTTACATGTTTCAACTTTGAATTATTTCATCTGCTCCAGTTAGAGCTCACCAGTGTGGACTGTCATCTGCATTATTGATCTGGTATAGTTTTCACCCTCCGATTTAACCAGGCTTGGAACCGAGCTCTGGTTAGTACATCAAATGGTCACTATGAGTTTTAAACTACAATCCCGCTTATACTCATGTGCACATACACAAATGTAAAATATTATTGGATGTTAATTTAGCATATAAGATCAAACTGCCACCAGATTAGCAAATGTTGTTATTAAATACTAGTAATTAAATTAGCAAAAAAGCTCGCAATACATTTTTGGTTATAGTAAACAAGTCCAATTTATACTCCTGTAGCAAATCGGCCTCTACATGGATGTGAACCTCCTCCGTAGAATCTTTGCTTTGCCCGACATGGACTTCCTAAATATTCTTTATATAAAGTATTCACATGTGAAAACCACAAAGGGGGGAACAATAGCCATCAAAACAATGCAATGCACAAAGTTGTAGATAAAGTATTCACTCTCTGCATATGGTGCTTCGATGTTTACAGTTTTTCGTTCATGATTCAACATTTAAAAGAATTTGTTGTTCAATTTTGATTAGGTAAATTCTGGAGGGTAAATAAATAAATAAATCAGCCTTTACACTACAGTTATATTATGTTAAGAGCTTTGCAACCTAGTAGTAGTGAGACTTGTCCCAGTGACCTTCTGCTCACGAGTCCAGTACATTAAACGCTATACAAGGATTGCCTTATCACAACGCAAAGGGTATTTTTCAGATTTAATATCTCATATAAAGTATGTGTAAAAGAAAACATTTAGCTTTAGCTTTACCCATGGTTAATATACACATATTATTCTGATATTTTACATGAATCAGCAAACGTAAAGGATTTTCAATTATTACGAAACCCATTTGCACCTTAAAATGCATAAATATTATATGATTTCCAGTAACACTTAAATAATAAAATTCTTTTTGAAAAGCACTTGCTGCAGGACCATAGAGGTCTTTACACAGAGTTCAGACAGCTAAACAACCCGTGAACATACTAACTGAATCAAAAGTATCAAAAGTGAATCAGAGCATATTGACGCATGTTGATATTGTGCATATTGGGGTGTTAATTGTCTGGAATTGTGGTGCTGAGATAAACTGAATGTAATGTGAGGCGCGTGTGTTTTTTTAAAATACTTCCAGTCTGGTCTGGTCTGGTCTGGTGTGTAAAAACGATGTGGCCTCTACTGTAGCCATGATCCAAGGCACGTGAATTGTGCATCCAGTTTTAAGAGGTTCATGTAATTTTGGGAAGGCCAGTTCTATTCTTTTCTACAACTGAAGCACCATTCAGAACTCAAAACTCCTGTCTCAATGTAGATGACTTTCAGCAAGCCTAAATAAAGTTGTTACTCTGTCAGTGTGTGTGTGTGGGGGGGGGGGGGGGAGGGGGTCAAATGTGTGCAGTTCGAGCATGCCTGCTTTGGATTTGTAAAATTGTGCGAGCAGTCACGGTATATGTGTGTGTGTGTGTGTGTGTGTGTGTGTGTGTGTCAGGGCAAGCTTGGATCTTATTACAGTTTGATCCTACTCAAATATTTCTGAAAGAAAAACAGAGAAGGAGAGGCCAGTGCTTTGCCCAGCCAAAAAAACCCTACCCCTCGTCTAGACTCACAATAAGAGCTTTATCTTTTCCACTCCTAATGCTATTTAATGTGGAGGAGTAAAACACAAGCCATAACTATTAATAGAGAAACAAACTACCTATACCCTTCTTACATGTACACTGCATACTTATTTAACACAGCAGACGAAATAAACAGCAAACATATCAAATCACTACAGTTACAAATTCATTTCACCTTACATCAAAATTGCCAATCCCAAACTGTACAATTCTATCGACTGATCTCATTGTGATCCTTTTTATACTGACATAGTTTTCATACCACATTGCCTTACTGATACAAGTCTACAAATATATCCAAGAATGGGGTTGCCACTACAACACACAGGTTTATGAATCCTAGTGGCTATTACAAATCTCAAATTTGGGTTTTTGTTACCAGGGTTATAACATTTTATATTCCATTATTAAGAACACGTGTTTTACTGTCACAAATTGAGTCTCATTATTTGTGCACATGGCAACATGCTAATGGAGGCTACTGCAGGTTTTGGGTCTTATTTAAGCTAATGATCCAAAGCTGATCCTTGTTGCAGATAATGGGCAGGGCAGTAAAGGGAGAGGTTATGGATCTTTCGACGAAGGCTAATTTGGTATTCTTGCTCATTTCTCATACTACAACGATTCTTTCTTTTTTTCTGAATTGAATTAAAGCCTTGGACAACAAACACAATGTTGTATAATAATTTTGCATTTTTTCAACACAATTGTATAAGTATACAATACTTATAATACTACACAGTATTAAATAATGCCCAAGAACTAAAACCACTATGTGTGCATGTTTCCTTTCAAATTCAGAGATTGACAACTAGCTATAGGTTACCATTACACCTAATTAACCTTATAGGGTGAAAGATTCAAGTACAAGTATAAAAACAATATCTGTACTTCTGATGATTCATGTTACAATGGTATTACCTCATACGTTGAGAAATTTCTCTATATTCTGACAACCACAGCCATGCTTAAGTTTAGAATGCAAAACAATTGGCACATACAAAGCCCAATAATTTCCAAAACTATGTAGACTCACCTGAGAATTCCCCTTGTATAATGTTTGGTGAGCTGGCAGCCTCCATTTCAGTGTAAGACAGTGTGGAATCTGACAGATCTAAGAGATCGGGAAATTGTTGGTTCTTTAGATTAAACATAGAGTTCAGTCAAGCCAAATGATAGCAGATTATGTCTGACAGAACAAACGACAAATGTAATATTTAGATGTTATACACTATTACATTATACACTAAAAGACACTAATGTCTTTTTCAGATTGTGAATGTGCTGCATTTAACATTTCATTGCTGTCCATGTACAATTACAGAACAGTGTGTAAAACTGGAATCATTAATTGTGGGGCATTTATCTTCCAAAAAGCCACTATGACCAATCAAAAAGAACCTGACCAGAGCAGTTAGCCCTATTTTGAATGGCATTACTTTCCATGGATGAAATGTGGTGATGTGGGACATCCTGTCCTAAACCCCAAATCCTACACGGCTCTAAAGGCCTTCACCACATCCAGTCCAGAGCCCAGGCTTCTGTCTCCTTGTTGGCATGCAGAAAATGGACCGGCCGGATACTGGCTGGAGTCATTGCAATCTTTTGCAGATACCGCACACATTTCTGGCCGATGGGTTCAGCTTTTGCTACCATTAAAATTCCTTAAATTATATTCATCTCCATTCCAGTCTGTCTACTGTTGAGTCGATGGCTTTCACTGTGTAGTTTGACACTTTGTCATTTTAACACAATCAATAAAATCAAAAGAACTTTACCTACTCAAAAACAAAATCACTTATGGCAAATAAATCATTTTTTCTTTAAGGACATATTTGATTGTGAGTGGGTGAGGCTTACCCAGTGGCTTGTGTTCATCACTTGGGGAAAGTCTTGAGTATGGAGGAGGTGGCGATTCTGAGAATGAGAACAGCAGTATTACAAAAGAGAATTATATCCATGTCTTCTCGCATTCTATTTTAAGCTGGCATAGTTTACCCTGACTGGCTCAGAATCATACTGACTAATATTAAAACCAAACAGACTAATCAGACTAATATTTTGTCAAAAGACAACAAAAACTATTTTTCTATATCTGTTAAAATGTCCCAGAAATAAGATACCATTTAAAATTCCTTCAGACCTTTGGTCAAAAAATACAATTGTCGTATTCGGTTTGTTTCACAATGCCCTATACATTTTTAAGAAGTTTGAGATTTGTCTGTTTTGTACATTTCATGGTATAACACATCTAGTCACCAACCTAGCTATCTAATATCTAACCATGTGACAGTGGAAAGGTGCTAGCAAAGTAACAATTGCATTTGCTTTAGGCAAATACATAAAGTCCTGAATTTTGAAATATTTCAAAACGCTTTTAGTCAAACAACAATATTAATAATTAATTAAAGCACCGAGACATTTTATTTGATGCTGTTTAAATAAACTTACTGTTACATTATAAAATAAATTTACTGTTTGAATGAAAGTGTCTGCTAAATGCAAAAAAAATGTGTAATGTAAAAATGTGAGCTAAAATTGTTACATTTTAAGTACATCCTTGAAATCCATTCAAGTACATGTATTCATTTCAAGTACATCCTCTTATCTGTTCTTCATGGTATGTTTAGTACTATTAAGGGTCAATTTCGTTTCAAATATATACAGCAGTTTGGCAAGTCAAATTTATTTGATAAAAGTTTGAATAAATATGTACTTATTTATACTAAATAAACCACTGCCCATTAATTCATTGCTAATTTAGAATAATATTTACAATCTCAATTTAATAATTTTCAATAAATCATAAGAAATTGGTTGATTTCAGGAACGTATACGGACACTTGAAACCGTACTCAAGGAAGTGCTGCATCCTAGCTCAATGGTGCACACATTAGCAAAAAAAAATCAACAATTCTATTTATCTAATATAAATGAGCACAATTCTTTTCCCCACCATTGTAAACTTGTTTTTTGTGAGCTACTCTAAAAAGAACAGAATATGTGAAATTAATCCGAAGTTTACGTCACACCACCAGAACAACACAGACATAAAGAAAAGCTAACAATAGTTTAGCAAACAATAAAGGCAAACAATAATTTGTAATTGTCTGTAACAAAAACCGTAAGTACCCTTAACGTGTATGGTTTATGGTTGATTATTTGGATCGTTTTGATTAGAATGTGATTAAAGACACTGAGGTATATTAAGCTTATTTAATGAGCTTGGGGTGCATGAACAATAGAATGCTTAGTGTCCAAAATATAAACCCTTTAGGGCATCACTCAAGCAAACAGATGGCATGTTAGTACTAGTAAATGAACAAAGAACATACAAAAGATAACACATACGCAAATAGAGTGACCTCGGTGTGTAAATTTACCAGATTTATGAGCCCATTGGCCTTACATAAAAGTGAGCGAGCGAATGAGTACGTTGCCTGAAGGGAAAAGCAGAGGAAGAAGAAGAAAAAGCAGCAGCACATAATAGCGAGTGTCTCTTTAAGAGCGGCGGCGGTAATTGCCAGGATCCTAAACTCAGTCACTCACATACACGCAGCTAGTCAGTCTGGCGCCAGCAGTATGCAAACTGTATATTATCACCACTCCTTCGCCTAAATAGCATAAGGGGGACCTTCTTAGGCAAAAGGGCTTTTAAAACGCAACTTGAAACTGATCTCATTTCAAAGGGATAATGCCTAACCAAATAAAAGAAAAAAGAAAAGGGGGTTTTGTCTGCTAAGTTTAGTTACGTTCAGCGCGGACTAGAAATGCTCGGCTTGCCTTTACTTTCTATGTTCTAATCGTTTATATAAATCACGTTTAAACTGGACCAAGTACTATGAATACAAAATGAAACGTTTTTACACGCATGCGTGTGTCCATACAAAGTAAATTTAAAATAAAATATTTTTTTTTGACGTTGATATATTGTGTGGCTCGATAAATCAAAATGTTAAGGGCATTTCAATAAAATAGCAGTAATTTCATTGTGATATGCCAGTATATTAATAATAAT
This sequence comes from Hoplisoma paleatum, assembly GCA_028565875.1. Classification (NCBI taxonomy): domain Eukaryota; kingdom Metazoa; phylum Chordata; class Actinopteri; order Siluriformes; family Callichthyidae; genus Hoplisoma; species Hoplisoma paleatum. The sequence continues at coordinate 5,206,607 of JAOTRQ010000025.1, forward strand.
AAATAAATAAAGCAGGCAAACGGAAGTCAGGAGAAGGTTTTGTGTGCTATGCTGTTGATTGTTTATCACGGAGTTTACGCAATAAGTTATGCGTCAGACAGTTAAAACGATTTTAAAAGGCAGATAAAAATGTTAGCCAAGCTTTTAAAGTTAAAACTTTTAAGACTTAAGGTTTATACGTAACGCTGTGTTTTTAGACTGATTTGTTTTGCAAACTCTTAGTAAATGTACGGAACTACGTATTCAGCTATTTAATTTAACCAAATGACAATAAGTACAAGATGACCAGACGAGTTATTTTTACAGTTTTAATTACTTTTATTGTTATTTGATGAACTTTGCATCAAATGAAACGCATTGCTGAGAGGAATTTATCAGGTTACGCATGGACGCCATTGACTTATTGTCAATGGGGGAGAAAAGCATGGCGCCTCTCGTATCTAAACCCTGAAATACTACCACCATTAACAATAGAAACATCTTAGTATAAGCATTTTAGTCATCAAACCATAGAAGTGTTTAACCTACGCTGAATCACTACAACTACATGATGTTAAACGCACTTCTGTTTTACAATAGGGATTGTCTCAAAAAAACAATTTTACAGATTACATTCCCAAAAACCCTGTAGACAAGCCAATGGCATTGGGGGGTAAAACTCTGGAGATAAACCAGATACAGCAGGTGATATTTCTCCGAGCTTTTCGGTGTGTTTATTTAAGAGAGACATAAAACAAGTTTAATACCGCTGTTCTTCTGACGAAAGCCCCCATTGGCCCCAGCCACCATGCTTTCATTTAAGTATTATGCCAAATATTAGGCCACCAAAATGTACACACCATTGCATATTTCAATCACTTCATCAACACGTAACTTATCTTAATGTTATTTCATTTCATACATCACTTTACCTCAACTGACATCTTTATTTAGTGTCTATTAATTGATTGTGTTTTAATAATATATGTTACTAATTTCTGTTTAGTGTGTTTTTATTCTTAATTTCTTTATTTAGTGTTTTATTCTTTTCTTGGGATCAATAAAGTTTGTCCTATCCTATTGTGTCATTATTAGGGGCGTATATAAGGCCAAATTTGAAAAAGTTGTGGCAGCAAGGACAACACTGGTTTATTTTTTTCTGATTTGATTTTAAATTCATTTCAGACAGTATGAACCCAATATATGTAATGTTTAGTGAAGCACTATAATACATTTACAAATTCACTAATGTAAAAAGGAGCCTTCTGTTAACCGCCTAAAACTTCCCAAGCTCTCTGGGCTTGAATATATGAATGATTACATAGTAAAGCAGATACGGTCATCAGACAACTCAGTATTACATTTTCAACAATAAGCTGATGTCTGCTTTATGTAGTATAGTCTGTTTATGTAGTAGGTTTATACTGTTTTAGACAAAGATAATTTAGACTTGTGATAGCAACAATAAAGTAATGCAGAAGCTACATTGAGATTTTAGAGCCTGCCTGCAGTCCTGAGCCTCCAATAAAAATGTGATGACAACTTTTACATAAATGAAGACGTGTTGAAGGACGAATGTGGCAATATAACACCTAAAACTTCTATGGAGGGTAAACGACACAGTGTTGAGAACAAAGTGATGCCTTGGAGTACCAATTTATTGATCGATGCATCTGTTAAATGTCATAAATGCACTATCTAATATTATTTTGCAAAAATTGTAATGCAAAGCTATAGTTAGTTTGGTCACAGGTTGGATCCCCCCCCCCACACACACACACATATATAT
>JAOTRQ010000025.1:5221568-5253007 GCA_028565875.1 Hoplisoma paleatum
AGTCCTTTGACGAAACGCAGCGTTTTTCTTTCCTGCGACTAATCGACCAATGGAATTTGTCCGACTAGTAAATTTTTTTGTCGACCAACGATTTATCGCGGTCAGCCCCAACTTTGTCTTTATTATTTATGTGAAGGGTAAACTAATCGCAAGCCTAAATATTTAAGCAAGTTTAACAAGGGCGAAACAGCCATAACTTGATCTATAGATCATTTAAAAAAATTAAAGGAAATAAACATTTAAATACCGTGCAAATAAATTTAAGATTGTAAAAAAATGAGCAATAAAGATGTTGTATTGCCTGGATGTCTTTGTTGATTAACGTTTTGGAACAATCATTCATTTCTATCAATAATTGTGGTGGATAAGAAGATTGCTTATTGCTTAAATTCATAAAACTAAAATGATCATTTCATTTTCTTTAGACTCAGTATGGAAACCCGATGATCTACATCACTGAAAATGGAGTTTCTGAAAAGACGATGTGCCCAGAGCTGTGTGATGACTGGAGAATACAGTATCACACTGACTACATCAACGAGATGCTAAAAGGTTCGGAAGCTCTTTTTGGGTACAACACGGCATAATCCTTCATCTTAGTGAATCAATGTGTTTTCATCTGTGTAGCCATCAGAGATGGAGTGAACGTTAAGGGCTACACCGCCTGGTCTCTTCTGGATAAGTTTGAATGGGATGAGGGCTACTCCAACAGGTTTGGTCTCTACTATGTTGACTTCAGGAAAAAAAATAAACCCCGCTACCCCAAGGCTTCGGTTCAGTACTACAAGCGCATCATAGGCGCCAATGGATTTCCAAGTCAGAAAGAGGTAAAAGCAAAGTGTTAAAAAAAATAATAAATACAGCTGGGTCTGTATATTTATACAATATACATTTTATTTTACGTACAACAAGTTAGTCAAAAACGAAACAACAGTGGTCGAAATCTAAAACAAAAGTAGACGACAGGGTCTTTTTCTTATACCTGTATAAAGAGAAGAATAAAAAACATAGATGAGTGATCTTAAACAAATCATGTACCTAATTACGTCATATAATACCGAAACACTACTGAGGCTGCCATAAGAACATGTTTCACCTTTATTAAAATATCAAAATCTATAACAAAATAGACCAATGGATTTGGGATATGTTGCTAAGTGACCTTGTAATTTTGAATGTCATATTTTACACGGATATATTTAACATATTTATCTTACATTCAGGCTGTAAACTGGAAAATAAAAGCCACAGAAATGTGTTCCTTCAGTAACCAGATCCTGGAGGCAGGTGAGTCCTTCTTCTGATCCGATATGTTAAATATGTTTATTCCAGTGCTCTGTATTTTCTTATAGTTTCTTTTTTATTGTTTTAAATTATGCATAAAGTTTACTCCAAACGTTTCAGTTTCCTTCCATAGTCTAAAAACATGCAGTTGAGCTGAAAGATCTAAACTTCGTGTATAAAACATGATGTTAAAATTGCAATAAACAAACATACAATATGAGTAAAACACTGACGAAGCTTTTTTCGGGCAGCCGTGGCCTAGTGGTTACTTGGGTTGTGATCGGAAGGTCATCACTTTGATTCCCAGAGTCCACAGGTCACGACTGAAGTGCTCTTCTATTCAATTTCCTGACAATTCCATAAAGAATTATTTAAAACCTGTATAGTAATTGCTCTGTACGTTAAGAACTTGTTTGGTTTCATTTACACACGATTCGTCTGTTCCAAGTTTAATCTCAAATTGACATTGTGGGGGTGAAATTGTATATTCTATAATATAGTACAATAGTAATATTCTAAAATATTATAGTACTGTAGTAATAATCTAGAAAATTATAGTACTTTGATATGAAATTTTAATGCAACTCTGAAACAGAATGTCAATGAATAGTCATAAAAAGTGGAACATTTTAATCAAGATAATGGTAATGATAAGATAATGGTAGAAGAAAGACTTGGGTTTGGGCTGTGGAAGAGATGCCTGGGTTTGGGCAATAACAACTTATTTTATTTGGAGTTCTAGACTTTTTATTAGCATGTTTGGTGTTACACTTGTTGATGCATTAATTCCACACTAAGCTCATTTCTTTCTTTTAATAGAGGAACAACAGACTATGACTGCCAATGTTCTAAAACTTATCCATGGTAAGCAACTGGACTCACAAAAATAAGTAAATAATTAAAAAATATATGAACCCAGTTGGTTTCCAACTTATAAATGACCTCTTTGTGACAACAAATGTTAGAATATAATATGCTAAAATGGCATTAGATACTACAAACAAAGCTTGTAGTAAACGGAAGTAAACGGCTTTACTTGCATGATACTATGCTAACATGATTCTGATAACGGGTTCACTGTTTGTGTGTTTTAGATCCCTTAACCAGACATATGGAGATGGTGACGGAGATTGTCGTACCGACTGTGTGCACCCTCGGCATCCTGATCTGTGCAGTTTTTCTTATGTTTCTCTTTAGGAAACACAACTAAAAGAGAATTATTGGGACTACTTGAGCACACACAAACACATTAATTGTATTAGTAAACACATTAGTATCTGTAATGAACTTGTCTGCATTCTTTGGACTGAGAGGAAACTGGAACTCCTGAACGACCCACCGTTTGTATTTTGGAATTTGGAAAACAATAGAACACCTTTATTTGTCATTACACATACACAGATGTGTCGAATTACTTTCTTTATATCCTAATTTACATGGAAGTTGGGGTCAGAGTGCAGAGTCATCTAAAGTTACGGCACCCCTGGAGTAGTCAGGGTTACGGGTCTTGCTCAAGCTCAAGGACCCAACAGTGACTATGTAGCAGAGCCTGGATTTGAACCCATAATCTTTAAGTTGATATTCTAATACACTACTCAAAAGGCTACACTGTGCCTAATGAGTTAGATCTGTGCACTGATTTACTCTGACCTGTTAAGTGAAGTTAGCCAGACTGCAGCACACCATGGTTCTGAAATAGGGTATCTTCTCATTTTCTGCACTCACTGATCCGTCCAGTTGTGGTTCTGAAATCATGGTACAATAATCAGCTTTAGTGTAGTGAATAATCTCATAATAGGGAAACATGACTGAGAATGACAAACCAGAGAAATTCGTCATCTTGTGTGCTCATTATTATCCTAAAGTATGTTACTTAAATACAGTAAACAATAGTTAATAGCACATTTACGTTTTTCTTTCCCACTAAAATAAAACGAGCACCAGCTAATATCCAATTAATTGTCTGGATTGGCTGGAATACATGAAAGGATTCAGGTATTCTAAACTTTGTCATGTGCATAGTAAGGTAACTTGTTTTCCTGTCCAATGAAATTCTTACTTTGCCGTCCACACTGGATGTCAAAAGTTAAAGTAATAATCATAGCAACAATCAAATCCAATTTAAGAAATGACGTAAGAAATAATAAAATTAAATGTAATATGAACATTGTGCAGAGGTGTAGCTACATTTGCTAGATTGCAACAGTCCGTAGTAAAAGTGATAATACAAATGAAATGTGACTCAACAAGGTCCTGGTAGGATCTAACAGAAATCGGAAGCCATGCTAACTGCAGTGCATCCCACAACTGCCATCAGTGATGGGAAACCATCAGTGAGAAAAACGACCATCAGTGTGCTCCTACATTTGTATCCTTGGGTTAACATCTGCGAATTAAAGAAGCCTGGCTTGTGATCGGAAGGTTGCCGGTTCAATTCTTAGAGCCGACGGGTCTAAGCACCTAAAATCGAACTGCTCCCAGTCGCCGTGGCAAAATGCTTGGGTCTACCGCTCTGGACATGTCTACTCACTGCTGTTCCCTAGTGTGTGTTACATGGATTGGGTTAAATGTGAAGGGATTACCTGTATCAAACATGACATGATTCACTAGAGGTTTATCACTAAGATGCCAGGAGGTTTTCACTTCTCTTGACCCTTGTCCACTTGACACTTCCACTCTCCAGGATGACGGCTGCTCTCTAAGAATAAATCACAGATTGTAATCACCTTTGTACCATATAATAAATTACCGTTGATAAAAACGTTTTGATATACAATCAAAACGGAGAACGATTTTAGCTCTTACGTCTGGTAAAAGTGGCTGATCAGGGCGGGTTTGATTTGCATTTGAAACACGTGTTGTTCGTCATAATGTGCAGATTTATAGTACTGCAAACATGACCTGAAACAGTTTCATGCTGCATGTTGAGAAGTCTTAACATAGGCTGTTAGTTTAAAGATAAAGCGAGCGGAGAACTGACTGTGTGAAAAAGAAGAGACGCTCATGGGGCAGGCTGAGAAAGCTGCTGAGGGTGCCCAGGATCTCCAGCAGATGGTGTAGTTTTTGAAGTCTGATCACTTGCTCGTGCAGGTCCACTTCACTGCTTAAGAAGTAGTGCTACAAATCAATGCACACACACACACACAGCAGAAACAATTTAATACATATTAAGACTTCTGCATAGACTTCCCATCATCTCAATGTCGTCATTTTCCTCTTATAGTTCTGTGTCTAGGTCTGATATATGCATACTAAATAATTCACCTCCCCAATGCTGAGGGGGAATGAGGCATATCGAGTTTCTGAGGGTTCTGTAGCATTTGTGTTTACCCCGGTTTAATGGACGAGTGACAAAAGATGGTTTTAAATGTTTGATTGTAAACAAGTCACCACCATATGCAGAAAGTGAATACTTTATTTCCAAACATGCACATACTATTGTTTTGATGCCTACCGTGGGCCCCCTTGTGGTTTGTAAAACACAGACACTGAAGTGTTAATTTTACAATTTATTTAAATACAGTAGTCACAAAATATCCTTACCAAATGGTTAAGTGTCGTCAGCTCTTTACCTGTCAAAAACAGACGTAATATTAAGAATTAGTAAACGCTACAAATTTTTTTCCGCATTGTAGATTAATACTCGTGATAATGAAATGATACGGCGAGACCATTCATCCATCCATCGAGTTTTACTAGCTTACTAGCTTTTATTCCTATTTTGACCAAATTACTCCTATTTAGGCAAATACGCTAAACACTTGAATGGGCCACCAGTCTGTTGGAAGGTCTAAACACAAACACACACCAAGTTTACAATTTCAGTATCTCCAATTAACCTGTCTGCCCGTCTTTGGACTGTGGGATGGAACCGGAACGAGAGGAGAACATGCGAACTCCACACAAAGAGCCACAAATTGCCGTATTTCAGAATCAAACGCAAGACTTGGATTCCATATGGAGTTAATTGTCGGCCGTTTTAAAGTAGGCACATAGTTGCTGAGCACTTGTTTACTGATTTGCTTTTGCTCTGTAGTCTAACTACGTCTCATAGTAGTCATGCCAACTGGGCTTTGGGTTACGTGATTATAAAGGCCAGGTCATCGTCATCAAACACAACATTTTATCAATCTCTATCTTGGTCAGATAGCCGTACATAGCCCGGAGGTTTGTACAATGTAGGAAAGGAATAACCTTATTTTTTAAATATATTAAACAAAGAAGTGTGTTCCAATGTCTAAATGATACCAGAGGAAAGCATGTAAACTGTAAAAAAAAAAAACCTTCATGTCGATAGAGAAAGCATGATTACCAACGAGATAGTTGATGTAGTCTTTTCTCATCTTGTCCAGACCTAGCTCTAGCAGCATAATTGCAGGAGTGAGGCCAGTGAGAGGCACCGTGTCCACCTGCTGCTGGTAGGACTGCACTATTAACTTACTCAGAGAGCTGCTGCTATCCCTGTGCACCTGTAACGAAAAGAACACATGGACCAATGCAGCCGATAGATAGATAGGATAGATAGATAGGATGGATAGATAGAATGGATAGATAGGATGGATAGGATGGATCTTTATTAATCATTTTAGGTTCATTTAGTGAAATGAGTCTAGTAAAGTCTACTAGTGAGAATACACAATACACATGATTACAAATCACACACCAGCACAACTCATGAAGCTCATGGAAATAAGTGTTAACATGTTAATAAAACACTTATAGCTTCTTAACTAGGTATAAAATTGCAATGACATACCCAGGGTTTAATATGACCAAACCGTACAGCTTTGATGGCTAATTTTAGAGAATCAGTTATGTCTTGATACGAGGCCACACCTTTTAGGAATAAAACACAGTTTAATACAAATTAAAAGTACATTTGCTTTATTTTTATACTAAGTAATCTCAAGACAGTACTTACTCCTTCGCAACTTATTCCAGAGCTGTTCAGTAAAGTCCAAATCACCTCTCTCCATTAGCATAGCGTTAAAAGCTAGCACAGACTCGTTTTGATTATTTTGGTTCTGTTACGATAGATTAAAATTTGATTACTCTGTTCAATTTTTAAAAACGTGTGTGTCTGTGTGTTTAACGTACATCTGTTTTTAAATTCTGACCAGGAACGGCATTGGCAATATTCTCCAGTTCTAAGCAAAACGAAAAGACAAACAGTAAAGAAAAGTTGTATAGCTAGGTCTGTACTTATTGTTTGTGACAGTACCTTCGATGAGAGTTCTGGTTAATTCCATAGGAGACTTTGTTTCAAGCGGTTCTATCCATGTGATCTCTCCTGTTCTCAAACCTTCATCCAGGGACTAAAGGTAAAGATACAATCATTTAAACTATGTGCTTATTCGATTTAGTGGGACAAATACTGAAACGTACATACAAAAGACATAAAAATCATAATTTTTTTATTATACATGAGTCATTACCTCATAAATGTGTCCTTTTTCCATTTAGATTTAACATCTTTCGTTAGGTAAGACATACACATACAAAAAATCCCTTTTATTTATATTTTATTTTACTTACTTCTTTTACGTTTGCACCAATTAATCATGGTCATATAAAAAAAAGAAATAGAGGCCACTGAACCCACATAATCTTTATGTCATCAAAAATTTTGTCCTTAGCAGTAACAGTCTGTGAGGCTATTGGCCGGCCGGCTGCCTACACAGACAGGATTAGCTGTTTGTAGAAAGAAGGATAACAAATGAAACATGATTCTTTATCGTTACACGTTATCGCTAAATACAGCCTTTGCTGACCAGTCCAAACACCTGTAACTGGGAAAGGGGTGGCTAATAATAGATAACAATTCTGTAAAGAAGAGAGAGGTCAGAGGGGGTTTATAACAACCTTTTCCCTCCTGGATCGATTAAGTAAGGTGGCTGAAGCAATATATGTCATGCATTAATATCATACCAGAAGAAATTCCAGCTCTCTGTAGGTCTGAAATAATGGGCTTCTAATGTCACCAACAGATACTCTGATATGCTGTATATAGACCAGACAAAATGTAAATGTTAGTAATAATATGACTCAACAGTGCAATCCATGTATCCTGTAAGTAGGAGAAACTACCACAAGATCTGCATTTACCAGACAAACAGCAGACGACAAAGGAGGGATCTCCAACGTTTTCTCAACATTAGTCCATCTAAAAGTTGCAGTAACGCTGCTCTGAGACTCCGTAAGCAGACTTTCCTCTTTCACTGAGCAGAACAGGTTGTATTCAGCCATGCCTTTGGTCAGCACCTAGAGTTGCAAAACAATTAGACTTGAATATTTAAATGCAGTACATAATAAATCACTACTGTATTAAAATGTATAACATAGATGTACTCTGAGCTGTACTTCACAATGGGTTATGCCCATGTTAGGATCGTTCCACAATACTTTGTCAGTAATATGGTGCCTCCCCTACACTACCAGCAGCAAGACTGCCACCGTTGTGGTATAAAATATAATCCTATATAAAACAGACACATCTAAGATATGAGTAGATAAGAGATGTGTTACTGTTGATGAGTGATGTCTGTTCTGGTGTTCTTGTTTCAACCAGTCCATCGTTATCATATTGTCTACTGCTGCCCCTGAAGGTGAAAAAATATTAAAAGGTGTTAAAACAGATTATTAAATGGTCAAAAGAAAGTAGCATATAATGAGCAAGTAATGACATCATTGGTAGTTTATCAATTAGTCAAATTACTTGGGTTTAAGACACAGCATGGGCAAAACGAATTAAGGGATGCCACAATGGAGTGTGATCCGAATTCTTCATTTGGCATAGGTTATAGACCAAGTGTCCTTTCTAACGCAAGCTTTTGTTCATTTAATAAAAATATTATTGATCAGAAGTATTGATCAGAATTCCCTAAATAAATCTGAATGCTGCAAAGTAAAGGTGCATTTTATTTGTAAACATTATACATGCGTGTGTTCTTTTTTAAGTTCATCTTTTCTCTGGTTCCTCAAATTTTGTGTGAGAATATTGTGTCCTGCAAAAAGATTAGTCCTAAGATATTCATGTTTAATCATGTCTGACCAGATGTTTCTTTTACTCCTCATCCTATGTGCTTTCTTCATATAGTAAAGTGACAAGATCCTTGCCTGTGCTATACATACAGATAACTAATATATCTTTAGTTTAACACAGTACAATACCACATCGAACCTGGCCCTTTAAACACACATTTTTATTCGCAGACTCCCTGAATAATTCCATGATATTATGAACTGTAAATGGGAGATCTAAACTTTAAAGGCATATTATGCAACACTTCTTTTCTTACAAGACTCTCCCTACAGGAATGAATAAAAATGTTCTCTGTCGTAAAGATAAACTGCTGTTCCTTAGTTCCTCCCCGAAGCCATGCGTGATTGTTTTGATTAACTGTTATCTGTCATCTTGTTCTCTTGTTTCACAGCACCAAATAAACCGTTACTTGAATTTCAACAAGGTGTGTAAAAGTTGTATATCTACTCTCACTTTACACCATACGTCTTTGGACTCCAGGGAATAGCATTACCTTTGCAGCAGACTGTGTACAGTTTGACAGCTGCAGCTTTGCTTCCAACGTAGACTGTCTCTGCACCCAGCCAGCAAGTGTTAGCAGGGTCATTCATGTCACAGCGGACCCAGAGAGGTGGCAGGACGTGAGCATTTACTTTGGGCATGTTGGGGTTTTGGGACATGGCATACCACGACAACATCTGTCTGTACAACCAGACAAATCATTGTAACCCAGACTGCCCATAACAAAATGTAGCAATGTAATGCTAAGAATTACACACATTTTATCACCAATATGATAATGATAGATCACTTCTACCTTGCTTGATTGACAGTGAGTGGTATTGGCCCAATTTCAAGATCCGGCAGTTTTACATCTGCATATTCATCTAGACTGATATCCTCCTTGCTTTGCATTTCAGTTTCTGTTTCCACAGGATCATCGAGCACCGGAGGCTAAAAGCGAAGGAAAGCACCATTACTGAAGAACTTAGAACAGTTTATGTTTCACATTGTCCAAGCAAGATTACCATTTTCTCACAAACGAAAACTGGCTGATTTCCTTCAATCATGATGAGAAGAGACTCATCATCACATATTGATATTTTAATATCATCCTGAAAGACCAGAAGAGCAATTCTGCTTAATAATAATACAGTAATACAATAAAAATAGCATATTTGGAACCAAATAATTTGAATTGTATGTTAAACAGTTCTAACGTTACCTGATAAACCCAGAAAGCTTTGTCTTCTTCCTGACAAGACCTAATACAAACAGAAAACTTTCATTTATTTTTTCGGATGCTCTGTTTTTTTTTTAGATTAATAAAAATAATATAAACATAACTGTGGCAAGATGTGGATAAATATGTTTACTAAGAGCCCACTAAACAGCATTTAGATCTCTGTCGACACACCAAGCAGAACCCTAAAAATGCTAAAAACATGAACGTCTGGCATCTGACAAATACCATCCCTGAAGATCACTAGTGGCATGAAACTAGCAAGAATTACAATAAACCAAAACTATGAAATACAGTACATCAGATATTAAGTGAAGTCCTGAAGATGGCTGTTAACACTGATTTAACACTCCAAATCTGACAATAGCTGTCAAAAAACGAGTTAAACCACTGATCCCCAGCCAACGATCTGTACACTGGAACTGGTTTGTGTGTTTATTACTTTGCAGCACATAAAGAATATAATTATTTGAAATCGAACAAAAGCAATACATTTTTCAACGCACTGCAGGTGTTATTACCTCCTGTCACCCCTAGATGGGAGCAGAGCCTTGCTGCAGCAAACAAAACCCCAGGATTCACACAGATTTTCCATTGTAAATGAATCATTTGGTTTTTCTATTTTAAATCCTCCACCTAAACCTGGGTCCACAGTGCAAAAATACTGAAGACAACTACTTAAAAAGTTTTCAGAAAAATCCCAACTGTCTAACAGCTGTAATAATAGTGTTTAAATAATTGTGTAAACAAATGATTAGTTATTAGTGATTTGTTTTTAGTTATTTCCTAAAAGTCATGTCAAGGGAAGATTGCAGAGCACCAAATCAACCACTTACAATTAAATCAACACCAAGTATGCAAAATATTATTGTACTTTTGTTGTGACACCAGATATATCGCGTATGTTTTTGTATTATTTTGGGTTTACTGAAATGAATAAGATCGTAAGTATACAACTATACAACATTAATTCTACTGTATGCATTAGTAAAAGAAAACATACATGTTTCGAACAGACTTACTTAATAAAATGAAGAAAGTTATTTGCTTCTGATATGATTGTATTTCTCATGATGAGCTCTGAAGGAAACACAAACCGTTCCCTTCTTCCCGCCGTGCAACGTCACCAGGGTCAAAAGTCATTAATAAATGTTTACAAATATATTGTCACTTATTAATTTAAATATTATTTTATTTTTATTTCGTATTATATAAATAATCGTGTCTCCGAAATAGCATTGGATGCGTTTTCTTAATTAAAATGAACTGAAAGTCGAATACTAGCGCACTAGATAGTATGTGAGTGTGTTTAGTATTAATACTATACGTCCTATTCTTTCAAATACTTTAGTATAGTAGTGTAACCTGGAGAACGCTTGAAAGTAGTCCGGCACTAATACTTTCATCCGCCCTAGTCAAGAATATAGTCCTTAGTATTGCGATTTAATATTCGTTTTTTAGTCAATCAAATAAATCCCTAGTTATATAGGAAATGTATGAGTATCATGAAAAATTTTTAATTTTACGAAAATTGCAAGCAGTAAATGAATTACAGCCATTTAGCGCGTAAGCGGAAATAAGGCACTGTCGGATGTATATGGACAGGAAGGCGTGATTCAGTCTTCCTTTTCTTCCGTGGCCGCCATTGAGATAGGAGCGTGGTTCCTGGCGAGCCGTGAATACTTTTAAATATGGTGAGACGATTTGTCGGTTCATGATGTTTTACCCGACATACAAATAAAAACATTTTATGTTTGCGAATAGCGGCGTGGTTATCGCGTTGTTTGTGATTATGTAAGTTTATAATCGAAGCCGGGATAAATTGTCAGAGCAGCCATTTTGTGTTACGTCTGGTCTCTATACACGTGTGACTGTTAGCTAGTTCGCCACTTTATTTATATTAACAGTACATTTATGTTTTTAATTACCGACACGAAAGCAATGTATTGTATTTGTATGTTTTGTATCGTATACTGTATTTTTATTAGGCAGAAATTCGTTTTGTTTGCATTAACTTGGCATGTGTTGTGGTAAAGTATTCATAGCATAGGTTTATATAACCCAGTTATTCGGGGTGTGTTGCTGTTTTGTCTTTACTGCATATAAACTTATTAAACGTCCAGTTCCTTTTGCATCTAGTATTAAGTTATTCTAGGGGCGAGCCATATTTAATTTAATTAAAATATTGGACCATTTAATAATGTTTTTACGGTGTATGGGTGTATTTTGAGTAAAATAAGCAGTGTTCTATGAAGTTGGATAATTTACGTAGAATATTGATTTACTTTACACTTCATCACCACTTATCCTAAATAGATGTTTGTAAAGAATGCCGTGTACAAAATTCTATTTTTTAGCAGTGACTATAAACATTGACTGCTACAATTAACTTAGCTAGATTGAACCTTTTATATTTTATTTACTTCCACTAGAAAGCACCAATTTGGAGCATCTTGGTAAAAAAAAGTACTGTTTTGTAGTGTATTAAAACCGGCTCACACACTGACATCAGTTCTACACACAGCTTTTATCAACAAATTTAGCTTTTTGCTGTATTTGTAAATTATATTGAACAATCTTGCTATGATGGTGTAATTTGCGTCTGACTTTGTGGTCAGCGACAGTTGCCTGCTGTCAAATGCTGGTGCAAAGGGTTGATTTAAAAAAAAAAAATACTGAGCAAGATTTATAGGCCAGACTTTACCAATCCTTTTTTTGTATTTTGTCTATAATGATGTCTTTAATTCCAGGCTTGTGCCCGACCATTGATCTCGGTCTACTCCGAGAAAGGAGAGACTTTGGGCAAGAACGTGGTTTTGCCTGCTGTGTTCACAGCTCCCATCAGGCCAGATGTTGTTAACTTTGTGCATACCAACATGCGTAAAAACAACCGCCAGCCCTATGCTGTCAGTGAACAGGCAGGTGAGGTACTTTGCAGTTAAATATTTTAATTTGATGTCGGTTTAGATACAGTGGAGTTTAGGGAACCATGTTTATTTCAAAGTTTGAGTGGTTGAGTTGGTGTACATAATGTCTTATGAACAATTTGATTTAAGTACATCTTTTCACAAGCTATTAAATTTAATCAAGGTTTTTTTGTACTAATTGGGTCTTTGTTGGCTAAATTTAAGTACATTCTGTCGATTAGGACTGAACTGACCAACTGCATTAGGGTTATAACAATGTTTTTCCTTTATTAGGTCATCAGACCAGTGCAGAGTCCTGGGGTACCGGTAGAGCTGTGGCCCGTATTCCAAGAGTGCGTGGTGGCGGTACTCATCGCTCGGGCCAGGGTGCCTTTGGGAACGTATCCTCATTTATTCTGCATTTTTAGTCTGTCTAACCTAAACGCATGTACTATTTTTCACTTGCTATGATGGTGTAATTTGCGTCCTACTCTGCACACAGTGACAGTTGCCTGCTGTCAGAAGCTGGTGCAGATGGTTGATGAAAATACGTTCTGAGCATCTACACACAGATTAGAAACTTGTCATGCAAGTCCTGTGCCTACCTTAACTTTTGCACAGATGTGTCGTGGTGGTCGAATGTTTGCCCCCACGAAGACCTGGCGCCGCTGGCACCGTAAGATCAATGTAACCCAGAAGCGTTATGCCATCTGCTCTGCCCTGGCTGCTACTGCCCTCCCTGCGCTGGTCATGGCCAAAGGTGAGTGAACTGAACATTTATTAATATACAGCTGTTGTGTTTAGATGCACTGTTAACTGAGGAGGCTGATTCTGTTATGTGATCACTTCCATCATGACTGTGCTAGATAAGCCTCAGTTTGCAGAAGGGCTGCTCCAAATTTGGTTCCTCCCTTTCGAAGACTGAGAACAAGCTTATCAATTTAAATGATGACCTTGCAACTCGTACCTAATTAAAACATTACCTGGTCATTGTCTTTCAGGTCATCGCATCGAGGAGATCCCTGAGGTCCCACTTGTTGTGGACGATAAGGTTGAAGGATACAAAAAGACCAAGGAGGCTGTGCTCCTGCTGAAGAAACTCAAGGCCTGGAATGACATCAAGAAGGTGATGCATTTTTATTAATTAATTTTTTCCTTTTTATCCACAAGCCCGTGTGTTGCGACTTGCTCAGGCATAATTATTCTTTTGTGTCAAATTAAGTAATTGGACTGTAATGAGCTGCTTTATTATTGGGTGTGTAATCTTTAAGACATATCTTGCCATTTTTTAAATTAAATATTAAGAAAATATTATTTTAAGAATTCTATTTATGCAAATGAGTTTGAAGTTTAATACATTTTTGTACCTCTGTAGGTCTACGCTTCCCAGCGCATGCGTGCTGGCAAGGGTAAAATGAGAAACCGCCGACGTATCCAACGCAAAGGACCGTGCATCATTTACAACGAAGATAACGGTGTGACCAAGGCTTTCAGAAACATCCCAGGTGTGCTATTGATCTTTTTTCTTTTTTTTTGGCAATATCTGCCCCAGCTGTGATGAGTCAACTTCTGGTCCGTGTTTATGAATCTAGTGATTTTTATTTGAAGTGCTGAGTTAATTGGGCTGGCCAGTTACTTTTTTTCAATGATTTGATTTTTGGGAATTGTAAACATTTTCTAAACTTTCAGGTATCACACTGCAGCGTGTGACCAAACTCAATCTTCTGAGACTTGCCCCCGGTGGCCACATTGGCCGTTTTTGCATCTGGACAGAGAGTGCTTTCCGCAAGCTGGACGACCTCTATGGTACCTATCGCAAAGCTTCCTCCCTCAAGGTGGACTACAAGTAAGTTTGTTTACTTCTGTGTTTGTTTTTGACAATCTTGTTGGCAAACTACCATGATGAGCCTACTTCTGGTCCGTGTTTATGAAAGCTGTGATTTGCTATGAAGTTCTGAGTCTGTTGTAAATCAGTTGTAAATTGTTCGTGTAACTGTGCTAGACTGAACACCCCCTTCCCCTTTTCTCTAGTCTGCCAATGCACAAGATGTCCAACACAGATCTCGGCAGACTTCTGCAGAGTGAGGAAATCCAGAAAGCACTTCGTGCTCCCAAGTAGGTCCTATTTCAGTCTACTCTGAATGTAACAAAAATACGAAACGTGTATCAATCGGGTTGTTGCGTTGTGTAAAAATCCAGATGTATTGTAAATGTTTTTATTAACCATATGTTATTTGGCTGGTGTCAATGAGTTATATAAAAGGTTCGGCAATTTGATTATCTCTGCAAAGTTGGGACTGTTTGCGAGGTTTATGACCTTGCTTAAGAGTTCATTAGTGACTGACTTCAAACTCCCTAACTTTTAGTTGATTGCTTTGTCGACTTTTTTTTGTCACTTTTTATAATCAAATGTACATTATAGGCATTGAACACCTCAGTTCAGACTTTAATCTTTAACTTTTATTGTAGCAAGAAGATTCATCGCAGAGTTCTTAAGAAGAATCCTCTGAAGAATCTCAGAATAATGATTAAACTCAATCCTTACGCTAAGTCAGCACGTCGTCATGCCATCCTTCAGCACAAACCTGAAGTAAGTACTCCATCTCGATCAACATGCTTGCTTTGAAAAAAACATTTTTTAAATTGCTTATTATATATTTATCTTTCAGATAAAGGCTAAAATGCTGAAACCCAAGAAGGTGAAGAGGGTGGTGAAAGCCAAAAAACCTGCTGCAGTTCCTGCTACTAAGTAGTTTATCCTACTCTGCAAATCTGCTAATGGTTTCAGACAATAAACATTATCACAGTGAAGTTTTGGGCATTTCTTTGTTTTATTAGTTCTTTTTGTTCTGCCTGTTTATGTTCAAGTTGATGAAATGCAGGATTAAAATTTCATGCCATGTTTTTTGTACTCTACTCTTCATAAATGGGCTATATTAAAGCAAAGGCAATTTTCCGAGGAATATTTAAATGATGAGATGGTCACAATCACCAATCTATAAGTATTTTAACTTTGTTACACGTGATATTGAAACAATTTTTAGTAAAATCCACTTAAACATGTCTAAGCACTCAAGGAATTCAACTATAATCAAAATAGGTTGCTTAAACCCATGAGAGTCGTTCTATAACTTCACAATAAAGTTTTTGGGTTGATTCCCAGGGGTGGTAGTATAAACCCTTTATACTGAGGAGTTTGCACATTCAATGTTAACTTCAAGTTCGCTACTTCCCACATTCTGAGGGAAGAAAAGTCTCACAACTGAGGTAACAGGGATGCAGAATAATGCTGTTTGTGCAATGATTCGTGAAATTTTAAGTCTTGTGTACAGATCTCCATGCTCTACAGGAGGCAGACTTTATTATATCCAATATAACCGTGTTGGTATGTTCCTAGACAACTGGCTAATGTGTCCGGAGTACACAAACCAATATTTGAATACACTAGTTAATAACTTAATTGGTTGCCTGGGTTTCTTCCTAGTATAGATTGAAGCTATAATATTATCCACGACTGTGTAATAGTCTATAAACTTATTAAACCTTAATTGAGTAACATTAACAACTTTACTAATTAGTAAAGATGCAACACTAACATAGTAGAGACTTTGGTTACATTAGGACTTATTATTGAAAGTGTATAATTGAAAAACATTGAAGTAGTTAATGTTGCTTGCCGTCACTCCCGTTATATTGAATGAGCGGAAGTGACGTTTTTACTCGCTATATATTAGTGAAGACAGCGGTCGCACTTCCATTTTGTGTTTCTCCGTGAGGGCTGGAGTCACCTCGTGTTCAACCAGCTTTCAAACAAGGTAAATCCTTAATCTTTAAAACTTTTTTATTTGAATAAATTCAAAATTGTTAATGCTTGCACGTCTCCGTGCAGCTTTACATTAATATTTAATATATATTAACAAAAATCGACACCAATAGTTAACGAAGGTGACCGACTAGCAGGATTGTAAGTGTGTTTATAGAATTACATGTTTGTCGCTATCACGTGCTGTACTGGTCATAATGATTTATTTAAAGTATATAATTTTTATGAGCCGCTTTATAGCGCATTTCGTGCTATTTTTAATTTGACCACTAGATGGCGTGTTATTGCCACGTGCTTTCTCAAGGCTCCGACCACTCGTTAAACGTGACTGAGACTTATTAGTAACGAGAATCTAAATATTAAAAGCAAGTTTATATGAAATTATCTAAAGTAACAATCACTTGTTATTGTACGTGTTAATATGATTACTTGTATGTTTTGTAAAAATGCGCATTTGTCGAGATGTGCTACCTGTTGTGTAATGTCGTGACCAACAATTTTGTTGGCACAAAGTTTAGCGGTTTGATTGCACTGAAAAAAAAGATGCCCAGTACAGTGCTAGATAAAGAATAATGCCTAATGGATGTGTGCATCTGAAGGGAAATGGCTTGCAGTCTAGAATGGCAGCAAAGAACCCAGTTTTCTTCAAGAAAATTCAGGACAGACTGACTTTCTGCAGGACGTATATGAATTGGATTGCAAAAGACTTGGGGGTGAGGGGGGAGTCATTTTCTTTAATTTAGCCTGGGTTGTGTCAGCACTGATGCCACTACTGTGGTGTTGCTCCTTATCCAGGCGAGTTGGTCTGCTCAAAACTTTTCTTTTGAACACTGCCGTAAATAAGGAATGGTGTCGGAACATCCTGGAAATTCTTCATTTAGCTCCAGGAGAAATTGAGACGAGCAATGCCTTTTTCCTGCAAGACTGAGCACCATGTCGCAACTCAAAAGCCATAACTAAGTGGTTTGGTGAACAAAACATTGAAACTTTGGGTCCATGGGTAGGAAACTCTCCAGAAAGGTCAGCACGATAAGTTTCAAGTCTTCGATTAATGTATGTAAACATGTAGGAGTTTTTGTGGTTTCTATAGATACTGATCTGAATGCTTTTTATGGCTTCATGGCATAGATTTTAGCATCAAATTTGAAAGCATGTAAATGTTCTAAATTTGTGTTTCAGGTCCTTCAGCTACACCCAAGATCTCTACACAGCAAGAGCTCTTCGATTTTCAGTGATTTAACCATTTGAGCACACTTGGAAGAACATTTCTAAATCAAGTTTATTGTGGGTTTTTTTCAGGCTCTAAAGCACGGCTTCCTAATTTGACATCTGTAGAAGTGGGTTCATTTTTGCTACACATACGACACTCAGACATAAAATGGGAAAGGCCAGGGAGCTCTGTACAGATCTCCGAGAGCAGATCGTAGATTTACACAAGTCAGGCTTGTCACTCGGTGCAATTTCCAGGAAACTTCACTTACCGAGATCATCTGTGCAAACGATTGTCCAGAAGTTCAAAATTCATGGTACAGTGATTTCCTTGCCCAGGTCAGGAAGAAAACCTAAGTTGTCTCCTTATGCAGAAAGAAAATTGGTTTGGATGGTTGGCTGTAATCCAGGGACCACCAGAAAACAGGTCTGTCATGAACTAGAAGCTGCTGGAACACAGGTGTCGTTGTCAACAGTCAAGCGAGCTTTGCATCGATACGGTCTTAAAGGCTGTCTCGCGAGGAAAAAAAATAAAGATCAACAATTTAACATCGAGTTTCCACCAGAAGAGGTACAAAACAATAAAGTTGAGGTTGAGCCACAGAAGAAGCAGCTCTTAGAAACCGTAGGTGGGCACATTTTACCAACAGCCAAACCTATTGTTAAGACTTCTAAAGAGCATAATGAAGTTAAGTAAAGTGTTGAGTGAAATGGTCATCACAATGCTGATTGCTTATCAATCATTGTGCTTTATGAAGTCATTCATATTAGCTGTTATTTTTATGGTTCGGATTTGCTTGTAAGTCCCGTAAATTGGAAGGTTCTTTATCTAAAGTTCATTTACATGCCTGCCACCCAAAGTAAAAAGACTTTCACTGAAGTTATTGAAACGAGTTATACTGGTCTAATTTCATCCAGTTCAAAACAACGTATTTATTACATATGTTTATTGGGATTTACATTCTTTGCTGGGAATTGTATATATTTCATGGTCCATCTTGCTACTACATTAAAAGTAATGTGCTGTCATTTATCTGTTGCCATAATATGCTATACATACTATGGTAGTGTGAATAAGATGCAGCCCTTTTTAAATGTTAGTGTACATTGTGAGGTCATTTATTTATTAGATAAATGCAGTTTCCTTGGAGGAGGATGTCTATATGGTATTGTAAATGGTAACATCATACTTTCTGCCTGAATGTGAGCTGAATACGTCCGATAGTCAATCGGGAGATGTTGCTTTATTTGGTTTGGGAAAACCAATCATATTCAAGCAAATGTCAGCCGACCATTAGATTCTCATTCACTACCAATTAAATTGTGTAGCTGAACAAAGTTAAAGGTTTTAGAGAACGTCCTTATAAAATCAAACACTTTATGAGCTTTTTAGAAAACCCGCAATAAACTGATTTTAAAGTACAAACTTGCCTTTTTTGTCAGTTTATTAGTCTCAATCTTTGCTAATTCAAGAAGTTTTTTTGTGGAACCTTGATTATGATGTCATGAGCTTTTATATGGTAAGTTATAATTGCTTTTAATTGTTCTCTTTTTAAACTTGTATGGCTTGTGGGTCTACTATGATGAGCTTCCACTTCTGGTCCGTGTTTATGACCTTTTGTGATTTCTTATGAAGTTCTGAGCTGAATTTTATCCTTTTGGTTCAAGCATTGGCTGCTTTTGCACAACTTAATTAGCAATTGACTCGTCCTATTTCTATTTGACAGATCATACGCTGACTTATGAAAAATAGCCACTGAACGCAATCATCAAATATGAAAAGAGAAATTCAGGTAAGAAGCATTAGACAGCATATGTGGTACCGCAAAGAATTGTTAAGGGCATCCAAATGGCAACTCCAGCAGGTGTCACTTTATTTGATGCAGTTGTGATGAGCTTCCACTTCTGGTCCGTGTTTATGAACACTGTGATTTTCTTAAGAAGTTCTGAGACTGCTTGGAATGCGCATAAATACAAATTTGGACTTATTGGAGAGTTGTATCATTGTTTGTTTTTTTTATTTCAGCTAAGCTGAATGTCTATAACTGTGATGAGCAAACCATATTTCAGGTAAATATTACCTTTTTTATTTGGTGCCTACTACAGGTACAAGGTATTGATGGCAAACTTTAAAGGGGACCTCGGACATATTTGAACTTGTTTACAATGATGTATATGACTAAAACATGTTCATAACATGATTTTATGAACGATCCTTTTAAGGGCTCAGTTATTTGGCACCACTCATTCAGTGTTTATTTTTTTAGTGAGTCACCAGGTCCAATGTCAATTTTCGTATTAGAATGTTGCTTTTAATTCCTGATGCCAAATTTCTGCCAAAATATATAACTGATAACAGTTCTTTTCCTACTTGGAGTGTTTTTATAGCAGTTTTTTGCATGTTCTATCCCCTTTAAAGCCAGCTCTAAACCGGTCTTATTAATGTTCTTTGTAATAATTTGTCTTGATTACAATGATGAGCTTCCACTTCAGGTCCGTGTTTATGACCTTTATGATTTTTACGAAGTTCTGAGTCCAATTTAATTCTTCAGTGACCATTTGTTTGCTTTTCATTGCTTAAGAATCATTGTAATTTATTTATTTTTATAAACAGATCATTAATGAAAACCGAAAGGACAAACATGGTGGAAAGTAAAGAAGCAGTTTAGGTAAGAAATGCTATATAAAATGGTCAGACATTTTCTGAAGGTTGAGTAATTTTGTTTTATATGGCTGCAGTGATGAGCTTCTACTTCAGGTCCGTGTTTATGACCTTTTGTGATTTTTTTTCTTATGAAGTTCTGAGTCCAATGTAATTGTTTATTGATAGACTACTGTTTATTTTTCATGGCTTACAAATTTCTTTTTATTTTTTAGATTGTTAATGTGACCCTGATCAGGACAAGTGGTGTGTAAAAAAGCAATTCAGGTAAGAAATGGCATAAAATGTTAAGCTTTGGTTCAAAAGATCAGTTTTTTGGGTGTTTGTTTGGTTCCTGTGATGAGCTTCCACTTCTGGTCCGTGTTTATGAACACTGTGATTTCTTTTGAAGTTCTGAGACCGCCTGGGCATTTTATGTACAAAACCACATTCATTTGACTTGTGGACTAATTGTTTTGTTCCTGCAGAACATGTCTTCAATTATCATAAAGAGCAAGGAGTGTTTCAGGTAAGACTATAATGTATGAAGTTTTACATCAGACTAATTAATTGATAGCTTTTGTTTGAAACTTTGAGTACCTGACAGACTTTAATTTAGCCAATTAAAGGTTTAAATGGGCTCCCTAGTTTCTACGTTGATAACCATGTAATACACTCATATAGGGACTGAATTTAAAAGTAGTGGATAATTCTTATTAAAGCATATATGCTTACAATAGACTTCAGGAAAAGGATGATAAATCTGCTACTTATTTGGTAACTGGTCAGTCTTCCAGCCAAACAACGTCGGTACATTGTGGGTATCTATGACCATCTAGTCTAAATGGGATTATTGTTCTGCATAAGGTTATTGGACACTAGCTGAATAGCTGGACTCCAAAATAGTTTATTATTATTTTAGTAGTAAATGAATTATGAACCCCATACTAATGTCTGCTAACTGTAAGGCTGTTGGACCTTCTTACAAAGCTTAAAGTTTAAGCAAGAGTTAGCAGACTAGACATCTATTTCTACTGCAATGTGATTTGTAACCTGAGTGCTTAAAGACAATGATGAGCTTCCACTTCTGGTCCGTGTTTATGAACACTATGATTTCTTATGAAGTTCTGAGTTCACTTGGGTTTACTGTTTTTATGAAATGTCTAAGACATGACCTTCGTCACATGACGTCGTGCCCCCCCCCCTACTTTTCCAGCATACAGATTGGAAATGGAAATGTGAATAGCTATGACTAGGGGAAGGTTTGCAATCTTTAACATGTATGGCACAGTCAGAAAACTTGCAACAGATCATGGCAAAAAAAATTTGTTTCTTTTTCAGGAACTCTGCAAAACTAATTCTATCAAATGCAGTGTTATGTCCCCATGGATAAAAGAAAATCCTCCACATGAAGTATGCAAAGACGTGGTATGGTACGCAATCTGAACCTCATCACTAATGTTTAAGATGAAGCAGAATTTCAGTGTTCAACACGTGTTGCTTTGATTCTCGGTTTATGCACAATTCGTTGTGCAATGATCCAATGACGTCCAAAGCTTCATTCATGGCACAACCACATGACCGAACTTCCCTTAGATGACTTGTTTAAAGGATTTTGACTCTGGTCCAGATCTAACTTGTTCTAATGCCCTCCTATTTCCTGATGGAAAATGTAAACTAAGGAATCAACATTTACATGATCACCTAGCTTTCATACTTGTCTGTGAATTATTGTTCAATAAAAATATTCTGTATCTTAGTCCTGTGTGTAGATAAATGCTTTTGTTATCAAATCAACAGTAGTGTGGCGTCTTGAGCGTTCGCTTTTGCTTATATAATTCAGCGTTTAGTTCACCCTTATGTTAACTATTGTTGAACTCTTTTCTTTTGACAATTTCACTTGTGATGGTTATTAATAACCTAAACCAGTATTTTTCAACCAGGTGTGCCGTGGGAAATCTAATTTATAACAATTATATAAGCCATTTCAGAGTATCCGTGCTGTAGTAGCGACTGGCGGCGTAATCGTGTATTAATTCCTTATCAGTAGATGGCAGCAGGTAGCAAATTGCATTGTACTTTAAGACAAGAGAATTAGTGATGCATGAACGTGACCCGTAGTGGTGAGAGCATGATGGCTAACAATGTTTTACAAACTTAAATTCTGTACAGTCATTTTATACTACCTCTAAGTGTAAAACCACGGTGCTGTGGCACTGTTTCAGCTGTATTTTTGAAGTTAAGTTCACTATTTGAAAGAAATAAGATAAATACATTTTGTGTTTATTTGATTCCTATTCAAGACACATTGATAAGAATGATTTGTTAATATAGGCAACTACAGAGTATCATTTGTTTAAATGTTTGGATGTTGTGCCACGTGGGTTTTATTTAATTTTTTTCCCCCAGGGAAAAAAATGTACATTTCCTCAAAAGGTTGAAAAACAGACCTAAATAACAATCATTTTTTTCTTTGTCAACATGTACCACAACACAATGTTTCTTAAAGCTTCAGTTTAATGTTCTTGGCAGATTCAAGACGAATCAGACGAGCGGTTGAAAATCAGGTTTTAAACACTAACATGTTAAACATTTAAAATCAGTCACATGATTTCAATAACCTGTGGAACAATTTACGTAACGAACAATTCAACAAATATTTAAGATTGTAAACAGTGTATAGTAACTGAGCTATGACAAATGTTTGACACATGTTTACTTACAACTGAGGAACGTGCATGATTTTTTTTTTTTTTTTTTAAGGTGACTGTCACTTATATTTTTTCAAAACGAGATCAATTAATTCGTCAAAAAAAAGTGGAACATCCACATAAACAGCTTTTCAACTTGTTGCATGACCTCTTATTTTCCTTTTAAGCAATGTATACATTACCACACATCCCTGCTGCTTAAAATATACACTTAAGTTTTGCTTTACATCTTGTGCTAGAAATGCCAATATTTTTCTACCAGTCACACAGATTGGTTGATGTTAAAGAACATCATTTGTATGTGCAGCATATCTAAAACAGTCGACATATTTGAGAAATGGTTTTAGAAATGTGGCACACAGCTCAACTGATTTTGGCTGTGCAGTGCAACAGCATACAAGTTGTTCGACATTTTTACTGTAACATGTTTTTAATTGCAATTGTGTCAGTCCAAGTAGTTTTTTTACGTGTCGCAAAATGTAACTTAGTAATGTAACAACAACAACTGATCAAATACAAAAAGTAAATGAGCACCACATCAGCTCATATTCACACACATTCATTCAGATTGACCTTCAGCAACAGCAGCATGCATTGATGGCTTTTAAGTTATTTACAAAGTAAAATAATTTAGGCTTTAAAATTATGTACCTGTAGGCATTGTAGGCTCTATGTATAAAAAATAAGCCTATTTTATATGGTATTCACTTGCTTGTCTTCAGCATTAAGTAACCAGTTCATTTTTGAGATGTATAGTGTCATCTAGCAAGTGATGCCCATCTTTCAATAAATATTTTCTGCCATTACAATATCACAACAGAAACTGGTATTATTTGTACTTACATCCTTTTAGGGATAAAGACAACGCTTAATGTTCAAGGCCACATTCCGCAAATGTTAGGAAAATGTTATTTTATAGAATTTCTTTAGCAGGTGTGTTTATAAATGTCGGCTATACCCATGACCTCAGTTTCATGGGTTGAAAAGGCAGTGACAAAAATGTGGCATGTTATAGGTAATAAGGGTAATAAAGACAAATAGATATTAACCCACACTGTGAGTCGGTGTTCCTGGTTGGTTTAAGCCTATGGTGTTGCACAGCCACTCAGCAAAATCCACTTCTTCTGCTTCTGACTTCTTTATAAAGGGATGCACCTGAATAGAACAATCAAATAATCAGAAATTATATTTCCAAATACAAAGAATCAAATTTGGCATATTGAGATGGAGACATTTTCAGCATGTCATGTTAAACACATCCAGGTAAGACTGATAAAAAAAAATGTAATAAATAAATGTATATTTGTATATAAATGTATATTTCGTAAGCTGTGAACTGCACTGGTCTAATGATTAAATACAATTTAAACAAACAAAATTTAAAAATGTATTTTCTAATACATTCACATACATTATCATATCATATATTAGTTTTTTTATATTACATTAAAATGTCGCTACAAGCGCTTGCGGTTCAGCTCAAACGATTCCTCAAAGAATCGACTCGATAAAAGGATTTATACCCTTTATACCTATAGACAAGAGTCAGAAATTATTTAATAATTAAACATTTTAACGTCATAAAACGTTTTAAACCCTAGTTTACATCCATGACAGGAAACGATACACAAGTCACATCAAACACATGGCTAATTTGGTCTCTTCAATTTGCCTTACCAGCATGTTTTGCACTGTGCGAGGAAACCAGATTATCCTGGATTAAATTTATGCGGACACATGGAGAACATGCAAATGCAAACTCTACCCAGCAAGCCACAGGGCCGACCCTGGAATTGAGCCAGTGACTTGCTTACTGTGTGGCGAGGTGGTTTGAAATGCGGAAATCATGTTTGTCTAAGCAAGATTAATGTCTGAAGTGAATGTTCTTACCATAAGTTGCTTGAGATCAGCTCTCTCTGCTGGATTTTTGATTAAACTATATTAAAAACACAACATTTGCAACTTCAATTATCATATTGTCAACATTTATTTTCTGCCACTAGATGGCAGAACAGGCATGTTACTGTGTACCGATTACATTTATTTAATTTTTCTTACCATTTATTAACAAAATCTTGAAACTCTGAGCCAAAGATGCTTGGCAGCTTCGGTGGTGGCTGAAAATAGCCAACAAGTTCAGTTTACGACGCTGGTTATAAGTTCTACACCATAATCTTATAGTTGTTACATATACCTCATTCACGATATAGTCCAGCAGCTCAAAAATGGCCATTGGAGGTCTGCTGTCAGGTCCATACGCTGCAAAATAAGAACATTAAGCACTCTCACAGTCATACCTACCTAGAATATTACCAATTATCCACTGCATAAACAACCGGTGGTCCAGGATAATACATCTGCTAAAAAAAAAAAAAAGAGCGTAGCTTTGGGTTTGTTAAAGTAATGAAGCTCCTGTTGCTTCTGTTTGAGGCTGCAACAGCTGTTGTGATGGTGTAAAGGTAATGCCTCATTTTTTCTCATAACTCTTTTATTAATTAATCACATAGTCAATAATAAAGGAACTATGGCTGAAATGCTTGTGTCAAAAACACAAAAAGAAACTGCTCATTTGAAAATGTATATACACCCATGCAGGGTCAAATAAGGGCTATTATTTTGGCCTTATTGATTTTAGCTAGGACACATTACTTCTAAATGTGCCAGCTTGGAGTAAAACTTGGGGTCTGAACTCAGCTTTCAATCTCTGTGTTTATCTGTTCAAAAACTTCAAAAACTTCAGAGCGGCTTGCCAAACACTAAAAATGTTTTGGTTCATGTCTGTGACTCAAAATTATGTGGAGTGAAAAGTGTTGCATATACGTATGTGTTGCTTATGTAGTGTGGTAATGTACTGAGACACATACAACTGCTGGGGCGTCCAGGGGGGCAGGGTTTGGGGGACGCTTCGCTAGATGAGATTTCGCCCTCCATCGGAAGCCCAAAGATCTGCTCTAACTCCTTGGCATCAGGTGGTGGTATGGGGAAGCGTCCAATGGCCATCTCGACCATCGAGAGTCCCATGCTCCAGATATCAGACTGCACTGAGTAGTGTGTGCCTTGCAGACGCTCTGGCTAAAGACAGAGACCGAGAGCAAATGAGTCTCCCACAGGAAGGGAAAAAAACACTAATCAAAGTAAAGAATCTTACTAACCATGTTAAGTTTAATTATTGTTTTATTCATTCATATTCATCCATAACACATACATTTATTGTCAGTTTTTCTTGTTTAATCATAGTCACTGTAAGTTTCAAGCTACACAATGAGCTATTGAGTAACCGTAAGCTTTACTAAAGCTTCCTGTGTACTAAGCTAAAACCATGACACATAAAAGGCAGACTCACAGACATGTAGGACCTGGTGCCCACAAACGAGTTGGCCATGGAGTCGATAAGCTGCCCGCTCACACCAAAGTCACACAGCTTGATCTCACCACGCGAGTTCACCAGGATGTTGGAAGGCTTTACATCTAGAAAGGACAAACAGAAGCTTATTTAATGCTGAAATAGGTCTAATTGGAAGATAAACAAAACTCGGTCACCTCTGTGCATGATCTTATGCTTCTCTCTTAAATAGGATAACCCTTTTATCACCTGAAAGCAGAGATAAGACCTAAAGCTTTAGTGAATTCTACACAGATCGGTAAATCCCAGCAATAGTATATTATATTTCTGCATAAAATAATATTTTTTTAAATGTTTCTGCACTTTTATATTTTTGTTGGAAACAATGAGGATGGGAGAAGTAATAGTTCTGTGTGAGAGAATTTGTTATCAGGATTTAGCACCAAGTCTTTAAGGGGAAAAAAAGTTTTTAAAAGCAACACTGCATACTGATCACTGATGCTGATCATTCAAATGATACACTTGTTGACAAAATGCATCACAAATTAAATTGGTGGTGTAATCTGATTTGGTAATAAACAGTGTTTCAAAAGGTGCAGAAACAATTTCGAATCCTCATACAATAATTAATAAAAGCTGTTGTACGCACTGCAATGCTGACTTTTCCAAGTATTTGCTCTGGAATTTTGCCGGCTTTTTTCAGCGACTGGTCCAAGGAGCCCCCATCCTGTGTTAGGAGATTAATACTTATCTTGAGTTTACAGAACTTCCTTTTAACATTGCATTTAGAGTTTTAAGAAAACTGCTGCTTGTGCATCATTTTCATTTCGTTTCATTTAGATGCTTTACACGTAGAATCAATGGGTGGAATGAGAGTAACACATCAGAGCGGATGCCATTCCACCATTACAGTCAAAACACCAAATTCATGTATATTAATGTGTTCATTATATCATTTTAATATGCTCCAAAAATTGTAAAGATTTATGCTGCAGTGTCACTCTATTATGATCTTCGTACCTTCGCATTGTTGTAACGTGTAGCTCATAAAAAGTCATTTTTCATAAGTTGGCTTGGTGAGATTATAAATTGTGGAAGGCTCACTCAAGCAATTTGGGTATGAACTGATTCTTGTACACCCTCATGAAGCTCATGTACACCCATCGTTCTTGACCAAGACTTCAAAGTAGTACACTGGCACTAAAATGCTCCACAATTAAACCAGATTAAGCATCTATGGGACAAAATTGATCAAGTTTGATCCTCCACAGATCCTCCAGCAGCTATGAAATACAGTGCAGTCAGCACGGCTGCAGAAACAACCTACCAGGACATTCTATGCTGCACATGGCGGATATTCTGGATATTAGCTGGTAGCCATAAAAATATGACGGTGTGATGTGGTATGATCATGAGTTTTTCATCACCTATTTCCATTCTATTCGTCAGATCTGTGGTTTATAATAGAGAAATGATATTTCATAATAAAAAGCACAGAGGGAAGAGACATGTCCTGAGTCTGTGTAATCTCAGTATATTTACATCAATTTCTGGGTATTTTGCAAGTGCAAGACAGCATGCATATTGCCTAATAGAAAAACTATTAGTAATAATAATGCAATCATGTGATCACTGTCTCAGTGCAGTTACACAATCCATTCAAAATAACTAATGCTAACTAATGTCTTACTTGACTGCATTTATATACAAGCTCAGCCAAACATATTTTTTTAATTCTTATTTTAAACAGCCCAGCAATGGATCTATTTCTAATAGGTCCATAATCCATAGGTCCATTCCTAATAACATCTTCACACATGATTCCCACACACTCAAAATCGAATTTACACATTTTTTGAACAGAGCAACACTTGTGAGCGTGGGCGAGAGCACAAGGCACAGTAATGCAAATGTCTTTTTGACACACAGTTCTGTAGTCATTACTTCAAAAGTAGACAAAGTCATTAGCATTATAATCATTTGTTATGTCAGTATTTTTGAATCAGATTTCAGGTATCGAACTAAATGCTGCATATGTATATTCAGTGTGTTTATTGTGATAGTTCACACACAATTTTAATCTTGTTCTTTTCTTAGTTTCTTTAACTGGTTTACATTTTCAGTATTTGGCAGATCTTTTTATCCAAAGCGACTTTTTAGTACACAGTTGAGCAATTTAGGGTTAAGTCAGTGATGGCTTAGTGGTTTAAGCAACAGATTCGTAATCAGTTGTTGGCCAGTTCTAACAGCAGATGACTTAACTCTTAATTGTTTAAGAATTATGTGCACTTGTAATTGTAATTCGCTTTGGATAAAGACATCGAAAATGCTAATGTTAAATGGTTATGGGTCTTGCTCAGGTGCCCAACAGCAGTGACCTGGCATTGAAGGGGTTTGAATCGATCTTCTAATTACTAGCCAAGGTCATAAAACCACTAGGATACAACTTTCCACAAAATAGTGAATAAGACAAACCCAGGCCAAGACTTTAAAGGTTCAAAGCATGCTTAAATATGTGTAGTCATGTTCTTTAAAAAAAACAAATGAATAATTATTATGTATGAAGTCAGCATTTTATATCAGATTTTAATTTTAAATCAAGATTAAACCAAATGAGTCTAACACACCTAAACCTTTCTAAATTTCTTGAGCCTATGTTTGTATATCTTGTGTATACACAAGTCAAACTCAACATCGGGAGTAAAATCAACCACTGTATACGTCCCTGAAAACATTACAATGAGAAATGCCAACAATTAATTAAACTGGAATATAAATAGATGGTAATACTTGGGTCTAATCTAATCCAAACTATTGACATAACTTGATTTCCATCAGTATGTACACTGTAAATATCAATATTCATGGTTTTTATTAGGTCAAAATGGTACCATGTGCTCCATGCAGATGCTGATCTCCCCATCATTGTAGAAGGCCCCGTAGAAGCCCACAATGTAGGGCGAATTGCACTCGTGCAGCACCTGTAGCTCTCGGATGATCTGATTTCTGATGGCTAGCTTGATCTCCAGGTGAATCAGCTGTGAGGATACACGAGAGGGATCACTGAGGTAAAAGAATCAAGGCATCATAAATACAGTATAAAGTCGAGATGTCAATATACAGTTGTTATGACCACCACCTACTATTGAAGTCACGATTTGTCAGATGGCTTGGTGTAACAATGGCTATAACTGTCTCAGATTGGTTGAGAGAGCATGACCAATATTTACAAGTACTACTCTGAAACCAATTGAGCATCTATGGGTGTGTTCTTCCTTTGGCACCCTACCAGGACCTTACCGAATCACTCTCAGCCCATCTAGCACACAGCACATAATTTTTATATAAGATAGTGGTGATGATGAACTCAACAAAGAAATTACTTGACACTACATAACCATGATCATTAATAATAGTATGTGATATGGTTTTAAGCACACTTCATAAACAGTATTATTACTATTTATTGTGCTGGTACACCCACCAGGTATAACATAAGGACCACTGACAAGACAATTGAATAACACTGAGAAAGCATGTAGATTTGCATGTACACCAGCTTCAAGGACCTGTTTTATTTAATATACAGGTATATTTTCATGGACTCGTAAGGGCTGGATGATTTAACCTCTTCAGACCTGAGCGGTCCTACAAGAAATCAGTGCTTTATTTGTTTTTTTAGTACTTTTTACATTAAAAAGACACAGTGGTGCCACATATGAGTGACAATGAGAAAACAGCACCCAGAACAATTCAATGAAAATTAATTATTCACTATATATGTGCAATAGACCACTGGACTTCATAACTGCATCTCTCGGGGGCTGTTTCCAGTCTGCAATGGTCTATCAAATGTGATCCAAAAAAGGAAGTATTAAACATGCAACAGGGTCTTGAGGGGGAAATAAGGCTGGCTGATACAAGTGTGGAGCAAAAACCAGAAGTAACATCCTGAAGATGTTATTACTGATTTTGAGAGAATTTTTTTTAGAATACACAGTACATAAATTTGGTAGCCCAAGGGGTCCGTTAATTATTATAATAGTTAACTAATATAGACACCAATACAGCACTTCCAGTTCCAATCTTGATGGTATGATTGTGTAGCACTAACAACAATACACTTACCTTCCTGGCCATGATTAGTCCAGAAGGTCTGTGCGAGACCTTGAAGACCACTCCTCCATTGCCCGCACCCAGCTCACAGATCTTCTCAAAGTCATCATCCTTTAGCTCCCCTACCTTCTGCTTTTGAGTGAGGAACGCCTCTAGACGCTTCCTTTGCTGTTCATCTAGTTCCAGCTCCTCTAGCTTCTTTTGCAGGGCCTCTAGGTTTGTTCTACACACATGGCCAAAAGTAAAAAAGAAAAAGACATATATGTCAACAAGTCATGTCAACAAGTGCTTTAAAACTGCTAATGGCTAGCACACGAGTGCTGGGATTCTTAACTCTTAGATTTCGATCGGGCTTGAAGCCCTTGCAGGTATAATTGGCAGCTGCAGCAGACAACATTGGCCACTAGTCTGCTAAGTAAGAAAATACTGGACTAAATAATGTAGTCTTCTGTATTTTATAAGAACACTGATTATTAGCCTGATGTGTCTGGACAGGAGTAGAGGAACCCATAGTTCAGTGCAATTGAGTCCATGCAAATCAAGTATTGAGAAATTAGAAGAGGCTGTGGCATATATAACTTCTCGGACACGATTGGAGTCCCCCAACAATGTAAGATGAATTGGCTATGCTAAAGTAGATGGGAAATAGGTAAAAATATAAATATATAAAGTAAATATAAATATAAAGTAAATTGTATTTTAGGCCTAATGTCAGGTCTGAAAATTTGTAGAAATTTACATAGACCAGTAGTTTAATAATTATCTGGTTGTTGGCACACATCACTCTGTTTACACGCCAGTGGTTGTTCAGTGGTTAAGGTGCTTGAAGAGCAACCAGAAGGTTGCTGGTTCAATCCTCAGCATGGCCAACTTGCCACTGTTGGGTCCCTGAACAAGGCTCTTAATCTACAGCTTTGAAAAATAACCATGTTCAATCGTAATTGTAAGTCGCTGCTCAGGACAGGGAAAGCCGTGTTTCTGTGACTACGGCATATAAGGATCTAGCGCTTAGATCCTAGATAAGGATCCGCCTGTGCTTTGCTAACGTAGTTGATAGTTGATAGAAAGAAATTGTTTTGAGTGAGTGAATGAGAGCTTTGGCATTTATAAGTGAGAGAATTAGAATGAGTCAGTTAATGAGT
>JAOTRQ010000025.1:5268402-5289432 GCA_028565875.1 Hoplisoma paleatum
TGTGAAATTCCATTGGTCCTTCGACTAGTCGACCAATGGAATTTGGCCGACTAGTAATTTTTTCGGTCGACCAACGACTAATCGATTATTTGCGGACAGCCCTAATGATTTCACACAATCACAAAACAACAACAAAATATTTACACTTAGCTCTGCTACTGGTCCACTGGGCGCCTAGTGTGTATAACTGGCAGAGCCTGTAGCAGACACATTTTTCCACTTTAATCTTCTTTTTTTACTTTTGGGTTTAAGGTTCTATTCAAAAAACGTTTCTTGCATCATCCTGTGTGCAGTCTTGAGAAAAAGGCCTTAAAATGCGCCCCAGTACGGCAACTCGAATTTAAAGTGTATTTTAAAGAACGATACAGGTCTGTTTGGTAACATCATCAAATCTTAGATGTGACAACGGCAATGCATCAATGTAACTAAGAGGGACATATGCACATCTCTCTTAGAAATCCATGTTCGAGATCTTCAAGTCCTCTTCAG
The DNA here is from genome assembly GCA_028565875.1 of Hoplisoma paleatum. Taxonomy (NCBI): domain Eukaryota; kingdom Metazoa; phylum Chordata; class Actinopteri; order Siluriformes; family Callichthyidae; genus Hoplisoma; species Hoplisoma paleatum. The sequence goes on from JAOTRQ010000025.1 coordinate 5,268,892, forward strand.
GAACGTCCTCGAGTCATGTTTGTTCATTTGTTCATCCTTTTATGTTTAATATTTCTGTATCAAAACATGATCACAATTACCTGTTGACATCACATCTTTATTTAGTTCCTTCACCTCTTGCTAACTTTTGGAATGTGTTGTAGGTTAAAAATACAAGAATGAAGGTGTATATTATATATATTAATTTTAATTATGTTGAGGAAATAACTGTATAAACACGTTTTTTTTGTCTGTCTGGACAAAAATCTCACGTTCAAACTGTCCGCAATTAATTTAAGTCACGTTAGTTAACGTAATGAACAATAAATTTCTGTTTTTTTTTTCCACACAGTCCCAACAATCATGCTTATATATTCTATCAATTTTAACTTTTAATAAATAATCCTATAGCTGTTTCTGAGCCGACGTCAATTCACTGGACAGTCTATTATCCAATCGTACGTGTGCAGTGTACATTGACACACTGTTACATATGCATTCAGCACTTGAGTCTTTAAGCTGGACTGTTCACTTTACATTGTAATTTGACAGCCCACTTAATGTCATGAGCACTCAGTCCTCTGGCTGAGTATCTGTGATTATTGTGATCCTCTGCCCTTGAAAACATCAACCTACACTCACCCTCCCCCAGACACGTACAAAACATACAGGAACCTCCTTAAATTGATCTCTCTGGCCCGAGTCGACTCCAAGCTCCTGAAAACACCCTGACTAAGGCCGCTGTGTACAGATAGACTGGATCAACTTGGATGAAAGAATCTTTTTTAAAAGTTTGTCTGCTGAACTTGCCCTAACTAGAACGTATAACCTGATTAAAACTTGTCAGTCAAGCAGTTAATGTGTCAAAATTCTTGCACATCCTTATACAGTTTGTGTCTTTTTTATGTCCGTGTCGTTTTTCTTCTTCCAGATTTAGCTCAGGAAGCATGACTGACTGTACACTACTGATAATAATTCAATCTCTTGCTTTGCATTTTAAACAGCTTCTCCTCTGCTAAAAGATCTTTGATAGTGATATGCACTTAATGAAAAACTGCTCCCGAATTCCAAAAATACTAATTAATGGAGATATGTTATGACATATAATTAGTTGCCAGTATATTAGGTAGGCCCGGTTTCCTCAACATGGGGTACACAACATGGTAATAATGATCCACTCTCATTTAAGCTTCTTTATATTGTGTAATTCATGTGAGCAGATTACATCAAGACGACCATGTGCACTTCCAGCTCATGCTCTCTGAACAGTGAGAATCCGTACGCCACCATCCGAGACCCACCAGCTCTGGCCTGCAAGCACACCGAGAACAGCTATGTGGAGATGAAGTCTCCGGTACACAGAGATCTGGCATTTTGCTCCAGCACTAACAGCACTTCCCGCTCCTCCGCCAACAGGAACATCTATGACATGGGTGAGATTGTTATCAAAAAAGGAATCCGTTTGTTCAGTTGATGAAACTTAACTAGTGCTTGCAAAAGGGCATGTGTGTTACTTTGCGTTACAGTGTGTAATGTCACCTGACTGCCCAATTAATCCAATTATGGGACAGTGTAGCCTAGTGGGTAGAGTGTTGGGCTATGAACCCAAAGGTTGGGGGTTCAAGCCAAGGCTCTGCTACACGGCCACTGCTGGGTCCTGGAGCAAGACCCTCAACCCTGTCTGCTCCAGGGGTGCCGTTGGCTGTCCCTGTGCTCTGACCCCCAACTTCCAGACAAGTTGGGATATGCGAAGAGAAACAATTCATTGTACATCTGTATATGTATAATGACAAATAAAATTTGAATTTGAATTTAATCCTACACACTTGACGCACTTCTGACACACTTGATTCACTTTTATTTTAGATAATTATAGATTATTTAGGGAATGCTAAGGTCCAGGAGAAACACACAAAGAAACAAGAACATACAGACTGCCTCCAAATGAATTGCACACATTATACAAATGGAAAACGTTTGGTAACATTTAAAAGGAAGGCATTTATTGATGTCATCCGCCATATTGAAGGAGCATTTTAGGGAACAAAAGTATTCAGGCTCCATTTTGTGGATGGCTAAATTGTGTTCATGTAGATGGATGGATAGATGGATAGATGGATGGATAGACTTTGATGAACTCTTTTAAGGCTGCTTGGTGGTCATTGGAATTGAAAGATCATTAACTTAGCATTTAACCTTCATCTCTTTCAGAACCTACAGTAAGTGTCTTGCAGGGACCCAACGGTCTGGCAACCGGTTTCTCACAGAACCCCTATGATCTGCCACGGAACAGCCACATCCCCAGCCATTACGACATCCTGCCCATGCGCCACAGCCCCACACACACCTCGCCACCCCCCGAGAGCCCTCCCAGCTCCCTGTTGTAGAACTCGGACCTAAACCTACCTCTACGCTACAGCAAACACCGTCTGCGTCTGCAGGACTTCTTCTCTTGTGTTTTCTTTATATCCTACCCGTGTCTCGTTTCTGTCTCTTCCGGACATACATACATACACAGAAGCATGATGAATGTGCAGATGGATTTCAGTGCTGGATCGAACCGAGTGCTGGATCTGTGTGTATCTGTATGGGGAGCTACACAGACAGATACAAGTACTGTACAAGACTGTACAGAAAACTCTAAAGATACTATCAAATATTTATTCATCTCTTTTATTAATTCAGTTTCAGAGGATGGAGAGATTTGACTCTGGCCAGATTATGACTGAACTAAAGAGCAGGAAATATAATGTAATCTGTAAGTAAATGTGCTAAAAACTGTGGTCATAAGAAGGCATTTTTGTTTTCATCACCTGTCTCTAGTTCTAGAGGGGCATGGCTCCAGTGATACATAGACTGAAGGCAAGACGGCCTTAAATAGGAGAAGTTGCCAGCGTCTCTAACCAGCAGTCAAACACTGTCTGTCCCTAACCATCGTATTCAGCATCAACAGGAGCGATCTCTCACAGGTGAATCGTCAATTCTGAGCATTCACTTGTTCAATTGGCCATAATACTAAAGAATAAAGACCATAGTAATCAAGCATGGCTTCCAATGAAATTGTAAATGTTTAAATTATTAATAGATCTAATTGTATAAATACTGTTACGAAAATTCTTTTCGGGTTATACTAATTTTTAGCCGATATATTGTAGAAACCATTTTTCAGTTTTGTTCAAACGTAGGTGAGTCATTCCATGACAAGAGTGTCATTTTAATTGAAAAGTGAAATCAATCTTTTGGGATTTATTTAAATTATTATGAAATATTACTTGATAATGGTGCATTTATTTTGTATGGGCAAGATACACCGATCAAGCATAACATTCAGACAGCCGAGTACATGACAAATTTTCTATCAGAACCAGCATTAAGTTTTCGAACTGATTCTGACGCTGGATCACCACCGTTCCTGCCTTGGACCACTTTTTGAAACACACTGATCCCTGCAGACCGTACACACCACACAAGATCAGTTTAGAAGATGTCCTGACCCAGTCATGTAGCCATTACAATTTGGTCCTTGTCAGACTCATTCAATTTCTTACTATTCCTGCTTTTAACTCGTCGACTCTGGGTGTAAACGGTTCACTCATAATATCAAGCACCATAGTGTTCATGTATATATTAAACATCATAAATATATCTATTTTTTATAGGCTTCTTTTTAAAAGATTATGTGATGAGAAGGATTTCGAAACGGCACTCTTATCAGCGAATGACTCAAATGTGTTCTACGGGTCTTATACAGTGATATACGGTATACATAAATAACATTGTTGTACATTATCAACCTGTTTCATTACAAACACACATATGAATGGTTATATTTCTAGTTAGCGGGTGTGATGTGAACATGTAATTAAGTCACTTCTTTGTCATTTTCGTCGACGTCTTCGCTTTTTTTTTACTTCGTATAATACCCATTGCTGGATCATTTCTTTTGTATTTATGGTGTACTTATTTGTAACTTATTTAGGCCAGTGGTAGTTTTGTTCTGCCAACTAGTGTAAAGTTCAGACGTTAAAAAAAAACTAGCATGAGCGATTAATCATACAAAGTACTGCTTAGTTATTTTCATGTGATTGTACTGTCACACACAGTATTTAAAGCACTACATAATCACGCAGACGTGGCTAAGTAGATGTGTTACTCAGAGGCACGACGCCGTACATAACCTGAAGCGTACGTTTCATTTATTAAACCTGGTTTCATCTCGAACTTAAGTTGAAGATTTCTGCTTGCCTCTTTTGTTTTGCGCAGTGCTCAAAATGTATCATCATCCTTCTCATTAAAGCAATAACATGCAGACAATCACACACAACCACACCAGCGTAGTCTCTATGTTCATACTCAGCCGACGGGATTCTTCATCTCAAGCCTACTCGTGCTCGTTTGATCCGTGTGCCATCTCATTGTGAATAAAGTGAGCTGTAAAGACTGTATAGACGCTACCCTTAAAATCCGAGCCTGCTCCCTACTTGTGACTATTTCAACTGGTTCATTATTGTAAATGAACTACTTCTTCTTTCAGGTGTGCCTGAAGCACTTCTGCATTCTTTTGTGATGAGGGAAATGACTGCTGAGTATTAGGGAACCTAAATAATGCTGTTTAATGTAAGTAGTTACTACCTAGATAACAAAATTATGTTCTGAAAACATTCCCCCAACTTTTGGTTGTCAAAATGTTATCATAATGTATTTTACATTTATGTTCTCTGGAATTTTTTATTCTCTTTTGGTATGTTTATAAAATACCACCTAAATTCATTTTCAAACTTTAAACTCTATGAACGTTGTTTCTCTCGTTCCTTTAAAGTGAATTTTTAAAGTTTTATTTTATCTGAGGTTAAAGGAATGTTTATATCACGGTATATTAGCTAAACATATCTGACTTAGAGTTTTATCAGGCATGGAAAGTTTATAGAACGTTCTACAGATGTTATTGTGAGAACATTTAAACGTTCCACATTAGCTGGGTACAACTGATATTGTTGTGTTTGCTTAGTATTGACAATGCTACACAATCTGGTCACCTGATCATCAGCATTGGACATTTCACTATCAACCCATGGGCTTTAATAATAAACATTTTGCATTCTTTTGTTCCCAATTGGGTCTCTACTGCTCCTGTAAACGCTCCAAGTTTGAATTCAACCATCCATCAGTTTTCTGTAAATAAGTAAAATATTTTGGTGTCAGGAAATATGAGCTGTTTTGATTTCCATATTTTTGTTATGTAACAAAAGTTTACTTGCATACAACTTCGCCACCAGAGCTTCACCCGATAGATAAAAGAAGATGTGCATATCACGCCAAGCATTATGGCTACAGGCAAAGAAAAGACCCACAAAGAACAACTGGCTGCAAATGACAACACAACTCCTTACACTTTCTTCCAGCCAAACAACAATCACTACGGATCTTTTTTAAGGTGTTGTTTGATTAACACGGGCATGTAGGTACTTTTGACATTTCAGAACCAAACATTTAGCCTTTATACTGAACCTTTTTTAAGGCTGGCACTGTGAACTCAAAACAAGAAGGTCTTGGGTTCGATTTCCCATTCATCCAATAATGCAAATCTTTTGATACAGTGTGTAAAACAGCATCAAAGTGCATTTCATTTAGTAGACACCGTTATCCAAAGTGACTAAAAAATATTAATCGATTTTGTATGAAGTCTTTAAAACCTTACAGCAATTTATTAATCTGACATTGTGATTGGTGTGGGTGGCTTGACAAAAGAACATCTTGCACACAAAGACAGATGGTATGAAAAACAATCTTCAGAAATGACAGTTCGAGGGGGGCGGGAAGTGCAAGCTTTGTTCTCTTTGATCGGCGCTGAGGGACGGCGTTAGAGGGGGGGAAAGCGTGACGCCATTGGCCAAGCAAAATTGGAGAAAAATGGGATATGTCTAAAGGAACAGGTAAGGTGAAGAGTAGAGGTCACTGGAAGAAGGTTGCTAAGTCAATGCATCCTTTTTAAAACAATGTTTACTAATGATTATCTTTTATTTCCCTTCATATAACTGGTCAGATGATTTCAAGTTCATAAGACCAGATTTTGGTCACTGGTGAGATTTAAGAGATGTTTTTGAAATGCCGCCTGCAGCATCGCAGAAAGCTTTTAGCAACACCCCTGTGTTCATCCCTGCATCCTCAGAATTAATTGGTCGTTTTCCAGACTCGGACCCTGAGCTGTGTTTATTCTGATGGAATTGTCACAGTATCGCTTTATAGAGCAGATTAACCAATAAAAGTAAGAACGAAACATGTTAACTTACACACGAACTCCAAAGGCTTGTTAAACTGCTAGATCCTTTTAGTTTCTATATTACAAGGTTGCTATAGATGTTGTATAATTTAAAGAGTGCTACGACACAAGAACGAGGAAGACACAAACACAAATAACTTTAACATTACTTATTTTATTTTGCACTCGAAATTGGAATTACAGTGGAGAATCGTATAATCATAAAAAAAAAAAAATCACAGTACAGCACAGACAAATCTTTCGGCAATATGTAAAGAATAACTGACGGTCAGAACAATACTATCTAAAACTAACAACAAACCAGCTATGTGCAATGCTCAGGCCGGGCACTGCTGTGCCATCTGTACCCATACATCATTGGCACTGCCCTCTACCAGTCGGTCACACAATCAGATTTTGGATCCTGAAGGCCAGTATGGAGCAAGGCCCAACACCTTATAGTGGCACAATGCATAGAGACTTGGTGCCCAATAACACGGGCATACGATGCGACGTTTTCTGTATGAACCGCTTCACTTCGCTTGATGTTCTAACATGCAAGTTGGTTTTGATAAATGTCTGCGAGCTCTCAACTAGACGCTTCCTTATATTGTACCAGCAATTACAGGCTACTTATCCATCTTATACCACCACCTAAGGGGTCGCTACATGGTGTCTGAAATCAGTCATCGATTCTTTTAACATCAATGGTAGAGTAGCGGATACGCTACAACATGAGCTTCCAATCACATCCACAAAGGGGCGGTGTAACCGCAGCCTCGTTCTAGAATCATACAAAAGCTTAAAATGTCTCAGCGAATAAATCTGTGCATTGTTTATGCTAGGCTGCCAGGAAACAGACCATTTGTGGACACGATATCCCCGCCGTACAGCATCTCTATGGTCATTTGGTATTCCAGACATTACAGTTGTTATTCGTCATCCACAAACCCCAAAGGAATTTTTCCACCTTTTTTGTAAAACCAAGAAGCTAATTATTCAAATCACAAGATTATACTATACTGGGCTACAACATGTTTTACATTCTTAGGTTATATTTGATCATTCATCCGACATATTCCTAAAAATTCAAGAATCTTACATCGTAGGCACAGTAATAAGCTAATTAATCAGTTGGCTATTATAGAATAAATAGTTTTCTATTGACTAAAGGAACTGTAGTGTGGGTTAGCTGTGCAAACAAATAGTGTGTGGTGCTAAATCACTGAAGCTCTAGTGCTGGTGGTGTGGTGAACTAAGCAGTGCTCGATCCTGACCTGTGGACATCCGGACACATTCTACACATTTACGATGGACCTGTAGTAGCGAAGATAACTGCAAGCAAGCTGTGCAGAGCGTTATTGACATGCCTGTGATACACTTCTGATGATAAGATCTGTAAACAGCCTAAACATTTGTTCTTTATACGATTGCAGAATAGAATCGTTCATCTATATGATACAAGATCTTTAACCCTCAGCTTCTCAAAGGTAATTCAGGCAAAACTGGAAGCAGCTGTAGATAAACGCTTGTGCTGAATTCCACAGATGTAATGATTCGTTGTCTTGGTAGTGGCAGAATATAATAAGTTTTATGCATTTGCTCTCAATTTTTGATTCAGTTATCCATGCAAGAAGAGCCGTAACCAACACATCCTCTTCCCACATGTGCTCAGTAGCCAACTACCCACTTTTTCCTGAACCTGATCGACATGTCATCTCTTATTTCTGTCCAGGTTATAAGGAATCTACTCCGGCACCTGCCCCGAATGAACAGTGACCCACCCAATCATTGTATAATAAGAGACTAGCCTGTCAGATATCAAAAGATTAAATTCATCAACAATGATTTCAAGATGTCCGCTTATATATTTATAGTTATACAAGTCAATTGGGTTGAATTTAAGCCATATAAAGCCAGTAGTTTAGTTCTAGATCCGGGAAGTATACCTGATATTAGACAGTGCTGACGACTACTGGTAACTTCTTGAACAAATGTGACAGATTTAAGTAGCTTTAAGTGGCATTTTTACCTTTTAAATGTTTCAGAAAAAAAATCCTAGTATTGCCTTGATGTCCTCTTGATGAGGTGATACAGAAAAGAGGAATCTGTGACAACGTCGTGGTCGAAGTAGTAATTTCATATACATCTAGTTCTATGTTTTTACAGGGTAACTTTGCTATTAATCTTAAAACTTAAACAGACTGGCATATGCGGATGAAAGAGATAACATCAGAGCATCAGGAACATCCAGAAAGGCAGTAGTGGAACTAAAAGCCACTATTATGGTAATAGAAGATCATGGGATAAAGGCCTCACTGTGCGGAGCAGGAGGGGGAAAAGCCCAGTGGGAGCACATGCATGAAACTAGAGGCGTCACTGTGCCACATCACCGAGAAAGGCATCAGAAGCACTTCTCTAAAAGAAAAAGCACAGGATCAAAAGAAGCAGAAGCAGTATATGAGGTTTAGTGCTGTGATGTGTCACTACTATCACTACCGTAAAGTTGTAACCCCAAGGTAGAATCAAAATACAGGAGACGCATGCATTTAGGCTGGTACTGAAAACTACATGCAAGATGAAAAATAAAAGGCTTGGCAGTCTCTGGGATCTAATACTAGTCTAACATCTACTACAGTGATAATCCAACTCTTTAAAGCGTACAGGAACACCTAGACATCCCAAGTATCGGCCAGATCTAGTCCTCCGTTTAAAGACACGGACATGAACAAACCTCACACTGTTCGCGAATCGGATGATGTGTTAAAGACGTGTCTGTGACCATCAGCACAACTGATTATTAAAATTCTGCAATATAAAAGCCTACCATGACAAAACAAAAACATCAAGCTCGGTCCAGAGTGCAGGTGGCAACCCTTTTGAGATGTGAGGTTTGGTAGCACGGCTTCTGTGCTCTGTCCCGAGCATGCAGCTGCGCCTCTGAACCAAAGCAGTCTTTAAGAACGAGTAGTGGGGTGGGGAGGGGGTTCGGGTTTGGGTGAAGAGAGAAAAAGGGAAGGGAAGGGAAGGGTGGGGGCTTTTGCAGGTGGGCTTTGCAGGGAAATGAGGTCACGGAGTGGGCTAGATATTTTGACAACACTGCATTTTTGGCTTATTCTCAGTCGGCTGCACCTGGATGGACACCACGTTGTTGCTGGGTGAGATGTCGTTGTCCCGGCGGTCTGACATCTGCTTCTGGGACACGATGCGGTAGATTTCTGCAAGACAACAAGCACTGGTTTAGATTATTTTATTTGTTTAGCACTGTAGAAGTGCTTAAACTGGCATTTAAATATATTATAAATATGTTTTATAGCCGGAATGGTGCTGGGACTAGTGCTCAGAAAGAACTTTTTAGGAACTACTTAAGACATTTATGTAATTATATCCGGTTTATGTTTTCTTTTAAATCTCTAAACACTTCTGAGGAGCCAAAGTAGTTTAGGAAAGTAATCATGTCTAATAAAACTTATGACAATGACCAATGACGAGTGAATTGAACAACACAGACCTTCATCTCCTTTTTCTTCATCACAGCACCTGTTAGTAGGTGGATTGTATTAAACAGCATTGAACATTTTATTTAGCAGGGAAAAGAACGAGGGCCAAATCGTGATGACCAGACAACAATCTAAGAGCCATTCTTGTAGTTTGGCATTAAGTATCAAATCAAATTATTCATTAGGCTACGATCAATCATTAGGCTAGACTGTTCCTCATGTGAGGCCACAAGACTTTTACAGACACACATATGTGTAATTCACCCACAACTTATAGAGTTCAGAATTATTTACAGTTTATTCAGGATTAAATGAATAACCCTACCAGAAACAGATTAAACATTGGTAAGCAATTGTTGTGTCAGAAAAAACATAAGCTAATAATTAACAGAGGTGTCCACATACTACTGGCCATGTCATGTGTACGATCACATAAAACAAATATCTGAAATGTACACTTTAAGTTTAAGCTTAGTATGCAGAAAGCATTTCATGCTGGACTGATAAACAAGGCTGTGAGTGAGGAAGAATCTTTTTTCATTACGGTGACGTGTGAGGAACTCGGTGGACCCACCCCAACAAGGTCAGACCAGTGATTACTGATTCATAATGATATGGCCTTCAGCCAAATTCCAATCGGTAACAATCTTTTCCCTGTAGCTTCCCCACGTTATCTGCATGTTCTCCTGCTCATCAACGTATTCTCTTTTTCTTAACTCTTTACTTCTGGCTGAAATGACTCGGCTTTAATATCGCAATGCGGATAAGGAACCAAAAGAACCAAAGAGTGTTTTCAGTTCCTGCACTAACAGTCAGAGGCACTTACCAGTGAGGATGGTCTGAAAAGCGGTCTCAACGTTAGTGGAATCGAGAGCTGATGTCTCGAGGAAAGAGAGCCCATTTTTCTCTGTAGGCACAAGACACATTCGTTCGGTTAGAATTTAGAATCTAAAATCAGTCGGCCAGCTATCCCAACCCCAAACACACACACTTTCTTTTGTCCACTATTTATCACTTGTATTCGAATATATTGTTTTTAATCCGATTCGTTGATAAACACTTTTATTACGTGCATGTGGCACAAAAACCAAGTTAGACAAAGAATCGATTCCAAAGGAGGCAAAGAAGTAATTCAAATTCAATTTTATTTGTCATTACACATATACAAATGTTCAGTACAAAGAAATGTTTCTCTTCGCATATCTCAACTTGTCTGGAAGTTGGGGGTCAGAGCGCAGGGTCAGCCAACATACGGCGCCCCTGGAGCAGACACGGTTAAGGGTCTTGCTCAAGGACCCAGCAGTGTAGCGGAGCCTGGATTTGAACCCCCAACCTTTGGGTTCCCAATCCAACGCTCTACCCACTAGGCTACACTATCCCTCTGTATATTATAAAAAAAAACTGTATATTTGGGATGTGTGTGTGTATGTTTCCCATTTTCTTCTGAAAAGCATGATAGTCGCAATAAAGAAAGCAGATGAAATGCGTTTCTGCTATTTTCCAGATAACTACCTATAACCCTGCCGTCTCGGCTACATCCTAGATTTTCACTTTCATACTGAACAGTACACGTGGGAGTAACTCGAGAAATCATTTTAGCCCTCGCTTCTTTCAATATGTACCAACAGAAACAGACGCAAAGCTTTAGTGACATGAAATGTCTCTCTGACCTGCGAATGCACGCGCCTCGTCAGTGGGTACAGCACGTAGGTGACGAAGGTCGCTTTTGTTCCCGACCAACATGATGACGATGTTGCTGTCCGCGTGGTCTCGGAGCTCCTTCAGCCAGCGCTCCACGTTCTCATAGGTCAGATGTTTAGCGATGTCGTACACCAACAGAGCCCCGACTGCACCACGGTAGTACCTTCAAACCAAAACACAAATTCTCTTCAGCATGTGACCATGTAGCCAGCACGAGTGGACAGAACAACTTTAGATAGAGAATCTTCCTAAACTGTTCAGAAGCAGGGATCAGAGTAGCTGAAAAGATTAAGAGTGAACACTGGCTGCCTGGAATAAACAATTCAAACTTTCACCCTAATTATTGTACACCGGTCTATATCCGGTCTGCATATATTTTATCTTTCGATAAAATTGTGAGCTATACAGTCGAATCCACTTGGGGGCGCGACCGTTTTGATCCTAATAACCGGCTGGTTTGATTACACGAACATGCCTTATGTTACGAGATATGCTACAATTTATGTAACATATTAAATGTTTATTAAACTTCTATTATGCAATAGACACGTATAGCAAATGTACACACACCACCTGCACTTTGTGCAAAGAGACACACCCTAATCAATGCACCCTGCTCAACTCTGTACAGACGCAATCAATAAGCCAACAGAGTTCGTGATTGCATTAATAATGGGAGAGACTATCTGGCTTTTTTTTTATCTCACCCCTATATGAACAAGAAAATCGTTGTTGTGATGTATATGATGTATTTGAGATGCCAGCTCTGGCGTTCAGTGTGTTTCACTACTGCACCATCCGAGTGGTGCATACTTGAGTCCAAAAAGGAACTTTTAGACCCAAAAAACTCTTTTTGGGGCCATTGGGAGGCCAATATTGGTTAACTCTGAAAAACATACAACCAAAACTAATGCTTGAATATATTGATCTTACAATATATTGGGTGTTATATTGATTTCGGCTGATATTTTTTAATGACTGAGTATACTAAATGCTTTATCCTATTGATGTCACTACAATTGACGAGGCTCAGCCTGCCCAGACAAACTAAACTCCAGTGATCAGAATCAACATTTGAATCCAGGTGTCTCGGACTCTCTTGTTGTGAACTACCTAGATCAGTTTCTGGTTATGTAAATTCTTTTGTTAGTTAAAGCAAAGTGTTCCTCCTAAATACAACTTTCCCTGTATTGAACAAGTTAGCCAGCAGTTTCTTACGCTGAGGTGATGGCTCTGTAGCGCTCTTGCCCGGCAGTGTCCCAAATCTGAGCTTTGACAGTCTTGCCGTCCACCTGGATGCTGCGCGTAGCAAACTCCACTCCGATGGTGCTTTTGCTCTCCAGGTTGAACTCGTTGCGGGTGAAACGGGACAGCAGGTTACTCTTCCCCACACCGGAGTCTCCGATCAGAACCACTACCAAACAAAACGCAATAGATCAACTAATGTATGTTCGCTTATTAGGAACATTGTGTTTTATGCATTAGGTTTTAGGGACAATTAGGGACAGTGTAGCCTAGTGGGTAGAGCGTTGGGCTGGGAACCCAAAGGTTGGGGGTTCAAATCCAGGCTCTGCTACACTGTCCTTGAGCAAGACCCTTAACCCTGTCTGCTCCAGGGGCGCCGTACATTTGCTGACCCTCCGCTCTGACCCCCAACTTCCAGACAAGTTGGGATATGTGAAGAGAAACATTTCATTGTACTGTACATCTATATATCTGTAATGACAAATAAAATTGAATTTGATTTGAATTTATAGGCTTTTTTGTGAATGTTGCAGTGCAATCTGTACGAGTGCCACGAGTGGGCAAGCGCTAATATATTTGCAACATACATAAAATATAAAGATAATTGCAAGTAGGAGCAGCGTTTTTACAAAGAGATAATTGACTTTGATTGCTTTCTATTTGTAGTGTGTTTTTCTCACAATGAGAAAAGCTGGAATCTGTGATTCCAGTTTGTGATTGATGATGGATTGTGTAGAGTTAAACCCCCAAATGCCAATCAGTTGTGTAGTGCGAAAGCACATTGACTTCTTGTTTACAACTGCCATAGTATGAGTAAAGTAGTATAGTATGAACTGACACAAAGCGCCAGATGTATATCCATTCATATTTATTTAGCGCTAGCAATATTTATATAGAGCTAGAACATATAGACTCAAAGCACAGAACAGCGGTGAACAGAGTCTCACACAAAATACAGCAAAGGTTAATACGGGCTCAGAAAAGCAGATCCGTGTACCGGCATTAAAACCCACCACACACAGCTAGAAAACAGAGAGGTACAGCAGCGCTCTGGTGAACATGCCGGTCACATCTACACAGTAAAGCCACGAAGCCAAGAATGCAGACACACACAGCTGGTGTGTGAAGCAGTATTGAATGTTGTTCTTATTAGGAATTTAATAAGAACAGAAGAAGAAGAGTCATAAGAAACATGGAACAAACAGACAAACGGCGACATACTATCACCAAGAATTGTCATCGCAAATCTCACAAATTGCTTTTTATTTGTCATTACACATATACAGCTCAAGGACCCAGCATTGGCTGTGAAACCCAACCTTTGGGTTCATAGCCCAATGCTCTACCCACTAGGCTACACTGTCACAGCTGTGTCTGAAATGCCATACTAATCTAAATAAAATATAACATGTTTTAGCCATGATTTAAATTAGACCAGATTAGGTGCCGTCCTAATGTGAATGTGAATGGCAGTCTAATAATTCGGGTGATAAAACAATCTGCACGATCACTTCTATTGTTTAATCTACATTTAGGTACAGTCAGCAAGTATTGATCAGCTAACTTGAGTTGACTGACTTGGCATGAATTGAAACCATTAGTTCCAAAGTCTGTTGAATTATGTGATGTATTAGTGGGCTCCAAGTATGCATCATTTGCATACTCAAAAATGGTTGCCCTTGCAGCAGTTAAGCGGAGTAATTTTCTCATACTGCTTGCATGTACTGTTCAGCATGATAGTTTGCAATGTGTTGCCATAAAAAACACCACACCATCTCACCAGAAGCTTGATGGATTTCTCAGAAAACAGGTGTCGCATTATTTTAAAACGTATAATTGACAATGGATTTGTTGGACATATAATTTCAAAATCATGACCGGTTCCCCCTTTTGGGGCAATAATCTTTAATCTAAATGTAGGCTTTGCGTATGCTTTCGAATAGTCTCTGTGCAAATGTCAGCCTGTTCATCTCGAAAAAGCTTTTCTGAGGTCACTGACTTGCTTGAAATCAATGTTAATAAAGATGTCAGAACTCCATGCAAGCCGCTAGAGTGTCTTTAAACTCATTAAATCCACATGAACCGCATATTCTGCGTAAGGATACTGACACGTTGATATTTTTGTCTTGCCACTTTATCACAGAATTTATATGATCTAATTGGTTATATATGACTGCAAATGTAAATAGGTAGATGAGAGACAAAGTTAATCTGACAGCCATTAATAGGCAAAAGGCAGTCAGATGGATTAGGCAAATTACATAGATATAGACAGGTAGATAGAATATTGATATACCCTTCTTTTTACCTCTACACTATACATAAATTCACTTGAAACTCTGTGACTGTAAATGTTTACTTTTCAGTTATATTTACTACTCTGGCTTATTTAATCTGTCAGCTAAATCTGGAGTTTGGAGACATTTTGAGTGTATTAAGATATAAATCTAATCGGTGATATATCAGATAAAGAATGTCATAGGGGTGGAATCGTTTTTCATTCAAGGACTTTAGAAATTAAAATTCTGGACAAACTATTATTTGCATTTCTGTTCTAAGTTTTAAGTTATATTACCTTAATAAGTTAGGTGACTTAGACGAAAGGACTTATGTGGACCAATTAGTATTTAAAAGTAAGTCAAAAAGATTAGGTTCTTAGTGATGGTGTTGAACTTAACATGAATAAGAATCCATTATGCGAGAGACAGAACTAAATCTTAGTCTTAGTTCTGTTGATCTCTTTCTGTTTCCTTTTATCCCACTCTGTATTAGCCATCAGGTATAGTGTTGGGTCCTTGAACAAGATCCTTACTCATGTCAACACCAGGAGCACCATATGATGGCTGAGCCTGTGCTCTGACCCAAACTTCCATACAAGTTGGGATATATGAAGAAGGAATTGTACTGTACTGTTCAAATGTATATATGTAATGACAAATAGTCATATAGTTTATCCGTTAAGAATTAAACTACAGTGAGTACAGATTGAACTTGACAGTTTGGGTTTTTCCATTTACATCTCGCTCATGAATCAAAAGTAAAGTATTCGGAGAAGCCAGTAAGAGTCAAGTAAAGACGTAACTTAAAAAATATAAGTTCTCTGGGCTCATATGATTGGAACTTTCATAAGTAAATTCACAGAACCTCTTAACAAAATTGTGAAAACAATAGTGTAATTTGATCCTTGGGGGATCCTTGCTTGCGGTCACGGTGCACTGCTGCCTACACCTCTTCCAACCCACATACCAATCAAACCAGTTTGCCAGTCAGAGATCTTACACAGTCTTTGACAACCACCACCCACAAAGTCCCATCATCCCACTCCAGCAGAACCAGTAGCAAGTCAGTGTCTGCTGCAGGCACAGTCAACTACCTCTGCTAGATATCCACAATTAAGTGAGCTTTACATGTGTGTGGGTTTAGATGCTGTTGCAAAAATAGAAAGTCCCTGCTCCAGAAGATTGTCACTGTTTTTGCTTCTTCTGAAAAATGTAAAGCTGAGTTTGTAGAGTACTACCCATGTTTCCCACAGTTTCCTATTGATGACGTACTTCTTTCTTTTCACTTTAAAGTCTAAAGTGATTTAATTTTCCCAAAGTTCTCAGGTAGAACCACTGTTCTGTGTACTTCTTATTATACTGTCTCCTACACTAGTATTATCAAAATGACATAAAAATCTGATGAATTTTTCCTCAAGGATTTATGTAAAGGATTAAAACATAAGTAGTTCTTGTGCTGCTTCTTTTTTATCCTTCATCCCCTTGCATGTATTTCCGACTCTAAATTGGCTCCATCCCGAGCTCATTATATCAGCCCCTGCCCGGAGATTAAAAGCATATGCTGAGTGAAATGTCCTGTGACGCAGCAGGACATTTATACACAATTAGCTCAGAGGAGCTGCTCATCCTCATCTATCTGCACTACAATCTGCTGATTTCATGTCCGCCTCCGTTGCTCTCACTCATTTGTGTTTCCACTGTTTTTTTTTAAAGATGTTACACAGTAGAAAAGGACTTCGTTGAAACAGGAGTTATTATAGAAATACAGGACATGAACAAATGATGTTGCTTTGTTCTATTTATTATTCCGTATACCAATCACAATTTCAAAAGGTAGTGTGCGGTCATTCCAAATTGCTCTGCAGGCAATGTACAGCAATTAGCCCTTCAAAATATCAAGTTCGAAACACAAAGGCCAGAGCTCTGTGATGGATTGGTACCCTGTCCAGGATATTTCCCCATTGGAACCAGGCACCAATTAAATAATAAACAAATGATGTTTAATTACAAATCAAAAAACATTGATTGACAATGAATGTGTAAAGAACCTTAAATGGTCTGCACACAGTGTTCTTTGGAATAATATGTCATGTCAATGCCAGACTTTTATTGGCCAAGTCAAATGTATTTGTATAGCGCTTTTTACAATAGACATTGTCACAAAGCAGCTGTACATATTTAAGGACTTTTAAACCAGCGTCTAGGGTGACTATAGCAAGGAAAAACTCTCTCAGAAAGAATTCTCAGAGGATCCAGACCAGAGGCAGGAGGAGATTGAACAAAAAACATTTGAACAAAATAATATAGACTAAAGATTAGTTATAATTAGCAGTAGCTCGATTAACATTTGTGAGGTGTACAAACCTTGTCCCCAAAAGAGGAATGGGTTTAAATATGTTTCACTAGATGTTCTTTAGAAAACATCAGCATACTACAACAGTTTGTCTAGACAAAGTCAACATCTCACTCCTGTTATAAGGACATATTGAAGAGAAAAATCAGACGATAACAGACTGTTAAACAGCTAATGATCTGAATCAACTCAGAATGGGAGAAGCATTTCCACTAGCAAAAGTGCTAAAAAGTTTTTGATTTTTTTAAGTTTTAAGACAATAAGTGGCCTCCAGTACAATGACAGTATTCTCTTAGCAATTAAAGTTTTAAGGGCCCTACTTAACGGCCAATCAGTGGCATTGGTGATGTATGACCCAGAGACCTTTCTATACCCAGTATCTGAACTGCTCAACAACAACTACTTTCAATTTGGAAATCAATGGTGGGTTGTGCTTAACAAACATATCCTTTCACACACACGCATGCACGCTCGCACGCATACACACACATACAAATGGAAATGGCAACCATATTATTAGCATTACATTTACTTTCTTACTTCTCGATGATATGATTTTGGGTTTGCTGGTCTTGAAGGTTCTCAAAAAAATTATAGAGATATTAACACCTTCATAATTAAATTGTAATTGTTAGTGCTTTTTTCTACCTAGCCAGATCCAAACAAACAATCTTGTATAGTGTTTTGAAAGAGGAATTCCATCATCACCACAACTATTTGGATACATCAGCATTGGCTTGTTATACTGATACTGATACTGTATACGATGAAATAAAGATTAATAATATGTACAATATTAAAGACAGATCCGTGTACAAAAGTGCTAGAAGTGTTTAAAAGTGTAAGTGCTCTTTGAGTTCAGTCTTCAGGAGCTGTTTGAAGGTAATAAGGGACTGCTCACTTGGCAGCTTTTTCCTTCTTCAGGAGACTAGAAATGAAAACAGCTTGAATTTCTTTGTGCGTACTTTTGGCATAAGGCATTCAGTAGGGTCACAATTCACTCTGGTGACTTCTAATGAATGAAAAAAAGAAACAAACATTTATTGTAACTGCAAATTTGATTGGTCAACTAGAGACCACATGTATTAGTGTCATTTTAAATGTCACTGACCTCTTATGTACTGGCTAATGAGATAATGTTTAAGGCCGATATAGCTAAACTAACTAATTAATCACTTTTTTTTGTACAGGGGGAACAATCCAACAAATGTTACGGCTATAGCAAGAAAGTATAAAACACGAATAAATATTTTTTAATGTAAGTCCAAATTTCACAAACATAAGATCTGATATTATTTGTATGGATCATACATTGTATTTCCTAGTCATGCTGACCACCCAGTCCTTCTGTCTCAATACTTCTATTTTTGGGGCACCTAGATCTGTTGGTTACAGTTAGTTCGACCCAGTGTCTGACAGTCAAGCGGGCTTTACATGGTCATAGGCTTAGTGGCTGTCATGCAGAAAATAAATCCCTGTTCTAAAATCAGAACCATAAAACCTGAATGAAGTTTGTCGCTTATCAACTGGCTAAAGGAAAAAAAAACAGGTGGAGAGAATTTTTTTCTGCAAGCTGAGAAAATGCTCACGGCCATGTGAAGCTAGTTTTACTGTTACAGTAAAAAGACAGGTGCTAAAAAACATACTGTTCATGTTCACTACTGCATGTGCAATATCAAAGATGAAATGCACCATAAAGTACTGCTGTTCACATTTGATGTTTTAGACAATAAATAAAGCATTTTACATCTTCAAATTGCTCATGGTTCAGTGAGAGACGTCATTCTTGGAGGAATCTTTGTTTCCATTTCTTATTCATGGAAATGCTAAATATTGTAAACCCAGTACTTTGGAGGAGAAGTGACCCTTCATATGACTTGAATGGTCTTGGTATGTTAACTATCTTGGTAGTGCTCAGTTCTCAGGGCTCAATTCTCCAGTCTGAAGGGAAATCAGAGAAAATAAATTTACCCCAGACGTCTGCAGTCCAATCCCTATACGTCCTGCATTATGTCAGTATGTCCTTGATGCTTTTTTGAAAATAAGTGACTAGACCTTTCTTGACACCAAGCCAGCCTCCAAAAGTCTGTGTCTCACTGTGGGTTGTGCTTGAGATGAACATGTTCTATCCATGGACACTTGGATGGGTAGACATCTTCACGCACAAATTTGAGCAGCAACTCTATATTTATAGAATTCATTTTAGATTAAGATTGTTACCTTATAATGGAAAATTTAAGGCTAAACTAGCAACCATCTGCTTACTAGTTTAGTACAACTAGACAACAACTTCCCCATAGAACTAATACAAGAGTTTAAAGGTGCTCAGCAGTTAATTAGGTAAGCAAAGAAGCCCGTAAGCTTGTGACTTCAAATTTGGTGAAGAATTAAATGTGTTTCTTCAATTTTAAAGCATGATATGTTAATATCAATTGTTTTTCTCCAATGTCTGTCCTTTGAAGAATTTGACATTTCAGTAAACAAATGCCATTTCAGTTAATGGCAGTCTGAGAGAAAATTCTTTGGCATACTAATATAAGTTTTTGGTAATTAGTTAAATAAACACAGTTAAATATTTATTTATGGAAATAATAATGGGAATAATAGAAAAAAACCAAGATGACTAACACAAATATAAAACTGACAAAGGCGGATTTTAAATGGAACAAACAAAAAATATGTCAATTTGAAATAATTTCCATGTAACAACAAGACATCACAGGTAAGCAGTGGTTGTAAGATGATGGCAAACAAAATAAGCTAAAATTATATACATTGCAAAAACTACTAATTGTAAGCTATCAAATGATACCATGTTTACATGCGATGAATAACTATGACATGAACTAGTTTATTTTGAATGTAAACTAGTACAGCACTGGTCAAAGTGTCCCTTTAAACTTAGGTTGCCAGTTACTTCAAGTACTTCATACTTTTGTATTCAGGCCATGACTAAAGCAAGTAATGTGTGAAAACACATAACCTTCATTCATAATTAAGGTTTTAACACATTACATAAAGTATACAATAGCATAGAATTAAAAAGTAAGAATATAATTTAAAGTATTTGTTGGCTGGATCCATTTTTAATTTAATTTTTCTGCACTGGGGCCCTTGAGCTCCTACCGTGTTTCCCCGATAATAAGACAGTGTCTTACTTTCTTTTTATCCCCAAAAGCCCCACTATGTCTTATTTTCGGGGTATGTCTTATATTGGAAAAAAAT
>JAOTRQ010000025.1:5295419-5308468 GCA_028565875.1 Hoplisoma paleatum
GTGACGTCACAAGTGTGTATCAAACTGGTCGCCTGCCGCATTAGTTGGTACCCCAAAAGTAGCCCGCAGCTTCAAAACGGTTGGTGACCCCTGTTTTAGACAATATTTAGTGAAAGATTGATTTGAGACC
Organism: Hoplisoma paleatum; assembly: GCA_028565875.1. NCBI lineage: Eukaryota > Metazoa > Chordata > Actinopteri > Siluriformes > Callichthyidae > Hoplisoma > Hoplisoma paleatum. Next base: position 5,295,550 of record JAOTRQ010000025.1, read on the forward strand.
TCTTTAGTTACATATAACAAAAAATAGCTGCAAACTTTAACCCAGCTTGCATTATGTTATGTTGCACATCTACTTGAATTGTATGATGTAATAACATGCTGTCGAAGAGGCAGTTTGTTCATAATGAATAGGATTAGTGAATGGCTCACTTTTAGCACCACACCTGGCAAAGTATCACCACATAAAAGGCAAAGTACAATCATTGTGTAAAATGTAAAAGTCAAAATGGTCCAGATGTTTTCCTGTAATAAGGAATACTATATTGTGGCATTTTTGTATTTATAAAATGTACTATTTTCAGTGAAATAAAAAAACGTAATCGTACATAGGACTTTATTTGGTGCCAAATAATTTGAGTAAGATAAGCACAAAGGCTTTAATCATGTTGTTTACAGTTAATATTGGTTTATTTGAATCATGCATCAACTAAATCGTTTGCACTATCAGTCTTTGGTGCATCTTAACATCCCACCTCAAAATAAATTATTACGTGTCATAATTACATCACAAAGGATAAAAAAAAAACATTTAACTGGAAGTGTGTCGTACTTCACAGTCAGAATACACTCAAAATGTAATTTGCTTATATGATTGTTTTTATCTTTTTTGCATTTCTTCTGTTGTGTGTCAGGGTGGCAGAGGAGCGTATTATACCAGGCAACATGAAGGATAACTTTTGGGAGATGGGAGACACTGGTCCCTGTGGGCCTTGCAGTGAAATCCACTACGATCGCATCGGAGGCAGAGACGCGTCACACCTCGTCAACATGGACGACCCGAACGTGTTAGAGATCTGGAATCTGGTTTTCATCCAGTTCAACAGGTAATCAAGATGTCAAATCAAGGTGTGTCACATACAGTTATGCCCAGTACAACTGTCAGCGCTCAGCCATAGTTTTAACCACAAGGATGCGGCCCCTGCTGAGTTTAGAAACGCTTAGGGTGTCTTTCTGTTTTTATTGGGCATTGTCGTCTCTGGCTTGCTCAACAGGAGTTTGTGGTCTGGTCGTACGCACAGAAAGAACAATTCTCTTTTCTTTTTTAATGACATCTATATTCCTCATTCCGTGTCATGTTAAATGATGACTCAGTACAGGAACAATTATTAAAATCTGACCACAAATAAAATATAATAAATGAATAAAATAAATCCTTAATATTTGCATTGTTGACTTAATTATGGCTTTAGTTCAGTAATATATTTTGTTGCCATTTTTCTTATTGTTTGCATTTGTTTTCTCAAGAGAGTCTGAGACCCTTTTGAAACCTCTTCCCAAAAAGAGCATCGACACTGGCATGGGGTTGGAGCGCTTGGTCTCTGTCTTGCAGGAAAAGATGTCTAACTATGACACGGACCTGTTTGTTCCTTACTTTGAAGCCATCCAGAAGGTTCGAGCACATCTGCAGTACTTGGATGTTCTGCACCTTTGTAAAAAAAAAAAAAAAAAAAAAAAACTTTTGCTTCTGGGCTGTAGGGCACAGGAGCCAGAGCATATACTGGCAAGGTCGGGGCAGAAGACCAAGATGGCATTGACATGGCTTACCGTGTTCTGGCAGACCATGCCCGCACCATTACCATCGCCTTGTCTGACGGAGGTCGACCTGACAATACCGGAAGAGGGTGAGAGCAAATGATGGTCATGTGATCAGTAGTAGACTATAAGTACATTCACAGAAATGTTTATATCATGCTTATGTGCAACATTTTGGAACCATGTTAAGCATTTACTTAATTTTGATCCAGCAACTTTTTGCTTACTAGGCAGACTCTTTAGCTGCTAATATTAGTAGCAGTAAAATTGTTTGTCACGTGTCTGTCTGCTAACTCTTTTATTTATTTCCCTAGCTACGTGTTGAGGAGGATTCTGCGGCGTGCTGTTCGTTACGCGCATGAAAAGCTGGGTGCTCAGAAAGGTTTCTTCGCCTCGCTGGTGGACGTAGTGGTGAAGTCACTGGTGAGAGTCAGAACTAAAGCTTTCATCCAATCAGTTTTATGAATTCGTTTGTTTTCTTAAAGATATTTATGTCCGCGTTTTCTGTCTACAGGGTGATGCCTTTCCTGAACTGAAGAAAGACCCGGACATGGTAAAAGACATCATTAATGAAGAGGAGACGCAGTTTCTCAAGACTCTCAGCAGGGGGCGCCGTATACTGGACCGCAAGATCAGCAGCCTTTCAGACAGCAAAACTATTCCAGGCGAGTCTCAAAATCACTCCACATTAAAAACACATCCTTTCCCTGGTGGGTGGTTTGATTACTTTTTGTTTTTCTAATTGCGTTTACTTTAGGTGCTTTGGTTATCCTCCCACAGTCATTGACAAATCATTTGAGGTGAATTAGAGGCACTGATTTTTTTATTTGTAGCTGCTTCTGTGCATTTTAACGACTCGTACTGTTGATCGGCACAAGGTGTCTGTTAGATGATGTACCGGCTCTGGTTTGCCGGGCTATTCTCTGAGCGTATTGCTACTGATGCATAAGCTAGCTTTCAATCTCTTTGTGGTTCGAACATTAATATTAAATTGTGGTTTGGGGGGTTCAGTACTGTTGATCGGGTTGGGTAATTGGCCCTCTATACTGTGGGAGGAAATGGGGATTAATAACAATAGTGTATAGTATGCTACTATCGGATTGTGTTCGTGGATGTTTTTTAATAAAGTGGAGAATGATGTGTTTTTTAAATACTGGTGTATGTGTGGACTAGGTCTCAGTTTGCTAGGGTATTGTAGTATGTTTATACTAATGTTTTTGCTTCTGTGCAGGGGACACGGCATGGCTGCTGTACGACACTTACGGTTTCCCTCTGGACCTGACCGTTTTAATAGCTGAGGAAAAGGGCATGGGAGTGGACGTTACTTCATTTGAGGAGGAGAAGAAAGCTGCTCAGGTAAAAGATCTGTGCAATGGATGGAGAGAAAAATATGATTGTTTTATTGCATAAAGCGTTTTGAAGACACTGATCCTTCATTGGTTGGTTTGGTTGCTTTGTTCATCTTGAAGGCAACAAAATATCTACTGGTAATCTGTGTTTAAATAGGAGTGCTAAATGAATTCTATTTGTTGTTGTTGTTGTTAGTTGAAATCCCAGGGTAAAGGTTCTGGAGACGTGGATCATATAATGTTGGACATCTATGCCATAGAGGAGCTGAGAAACAAGGGCGTACCAGCAACAGACGACAGTCCCAAGTACCGCTACACTTCTGATGATAACGGAAGCTATGGTGATTATGCAAAGCTGTTTTTACTTTTATTTACACTCTGTGTTTTGGTTTTAGTTGATCAAACTCTTTCCCATGAGTGCTGAATTCTTCATCTGTACGCTGCAGGGTTTGAGCAGGCTGTCGGCACTGTTCTGGCTCTGAGGCGTGAGCGTGCATTCGTGGATGAAGTGACCACCGGACAGGAGTGCGGCGTGCTGCTCGATCAAACCTCCTTTTACGCTGAGCAGGGAGGACAAACCTTCGACGAGGGCTACTTGCTACGTGAGGACGACTCTTCAGAAGACGTAAGGCATCTAAGAAAGATAATGTAATATTGTAATCATGTTTGAATGTTGTAACCACATTTCCATTTTGTGTTTCAGAAAACAGAGTTTACAGTTAAGAACACACAGGTTCGAGGAGGTTATGTGCTGCACGTTGGGACTGTGTACGGTACCTTGAAGGTTGGAGATCGTCTCTCACTGCATGTTGATGAGGTAAGAGTTTTCGTTTCGTGGTCAGTCCTTCGATTTTAATGAGCTTGCATTCATTTCATTAGTTGGTTATAACAGTGATTGATGCTTAATTCTAAAAGAATCATCGATTCCAAAGAATTAAACAAGAGTTTCAATGCAGTAATAGTGAAATAAATCTGTTTTGGTTTAAAAAACGAAATGCCTTTTAAAGGTCTAAATGAAATTCAGTCAGTGTTTCATCATTTTAGTGCCTTGTGGTTTTTTGAAGGCACGCCGGAGACCCATCATGAGCAACCACACATCCACCCACATTCTGAACTACGCCTTGAGATCAGTCCTGGGCGAGGCTGATCAGCGAGGCTCTCTTGTGGCTTCAGACCGTCTTCGTTTTGACTTCACCGCTAAAGGAGCTATGACTACGCAGGAGGTGCGCCGCACTCAGGAGATCGCCTGTTCCATGATCGCTGATGCCAAGGTAGCGTGTGTGTGTGTTTTGTATGGACGTGAGCTTATTGTAGGTTTTTGTTTGTAAATTTGCACTGTATTTTTGGCACAGCCAGTGTACGCAAAAGAAGCCCCACTTGCTGCCGCAAAGGCCATTCAAGGACTGCGTGCCGTGTTTGATGAAACGTATCCAGATCCTGTACGAGTTGTGTCCATTGGTATACCTGTTGAACAATTGCTGGATGATCCAAACAGCGCTGCAGGCGCTCTCACTTCAATCGAATTCTGTGGTGGAACGTAAGTAGGTTTTTTTATTTGTATTTTTTATGGTTGTCTCTTATACTGATTGCACTGAGTGCATTACTAACAGGGTGCCATCTAGTTATCTACATCAGGTTTTATGTTTCTGTCCGGTGCTTAATTATTTGGTTGACCAAGTTATGTTGTTGCAGGCACTTGCAGAACTCTGCTCATGCCGGTCCATTTGTGATTGTATCAGAAGAGGCCATTGCCAAGGGGATCAGGAGAATTGTGGCTGTCACTGGTGCCGAGGCTCAGAAGGTGAACATGTCCCTCTATGTATCTCTCTAAAATACGGGTGACCAACCAACTGGGGACTTGGAGCCAAATGTTTTTTTTTCTTTTTTTTGCTGCGCTACAGCAAAGAGCTGCATTATTATGTACACACGTGTGCACACACACTTCTCAATCTCGTATATGTATAGATCAACCTCATATAAGGATTACTTGGGTATTTTATGTTTCACTTAGAGGCAGCCATGATAAGGTGGGCTTGTGATCGGAAGGTTGTCTGTCTGATTCCAAGAGTTGACAGGTCACTTCTGAAGTGCCCTTAAGAAAGGCAACTAATCTTTAATTTCTCTTCGGGCAGCCTGTGTTTAGGGCTGCAGGGTTGTAATCTGAATATGTGGTTGAGGTATACGTATAAGTTTGAGAGTGGGGTTGATGCCCCCGTGTGCGTGTTTGTGTGTGTTTGTATGTGTGTTTCACATTAGATCAAACATTTATTTAATCTTCATGTTTTAATAGGCTCAGAGAAAAGCTGACTCTCTACACCTGGCGTTATCGGTCATGGATGCTAAAGTAAAAGCTCAAACTGCACCTAATAAAGACATCCAGAAGGAGATCGCTGACCTGACCGAGGTGAGCTTCACTTTATAGAAGTATAAAACGAATTATACTTACAGTGATTATAGTAAAGAACTGTAGTTACATTTATCATTAGGGAGCTTCTTTCTGAAGTTTTGGTGGATAAGAAATCTTGATTTGCTTCATTGAGCTATAAATATAATTTAGACAGAGTTGCCATTGGAAACGATGAACAAATAATCTCAAATTCGTCATCGCAATATTGAAACTGTATAATTGGGTATATCATAAAAATATTTCCGTAGCAATAAAGTTCATTTGTCGCTTCCCAACAAGATGGTCCCAAGTTTGATCTTGAGGTAGGTCTTTTTAAGTGGAGTTTGTATGTTCTCCTGATTTCTGTCTTTGACAAACTACCATTACCTTGAATGTAACCAAATACATAACAATATATGGTTTCTCTTCTTTCTCCTTACCGGCAGAACCATTTTTATTTTGATTTATCTGGGCTAGGTGTTTAAAGGACCATGCAGTATTTTCAACAAACTAAACTGTATGAGCTTTTTCCCACAGTCCAAAAACACAGTCTGAGCAATTGAAGGTTAATGTTTTTACTCGAAGGCCCAACAGCATAATTGGTTTTATTGTCCTTTCAGTTACATACGAGTACATATTGAATCGAAACTGCTGTTCCTCTTCTGTCTAAATCAGCTACACAACACTACAATAAATACCCAGTAAAGCTTATGTATTAAAAATATTGGTACTCTAAACATCTAAGTAAGTAATTAAAACTGAGTAAACAACGTGAGGTAGAATGTTTGCGGTTATAATCTAGTATTGGTGAGGTTCGAACAGGCTTTGCGTTACCAATCTTGAACCCTAATCTTTAGGCTACGGCCGCCCACCGTGTCGCACATGTTGTGACTGTCCTTGTTAATTTATTAAACGATATCATTTTGCAGACCTTGGGAACTGCTGTGATCTCCCAGTGGCAGAAGGATGAAATGAGGGAATCTCTGAAGGCGTTAAAGAAAGTCATGGATGACCTGGACCGTAGCAGCAAAGCTGACGTGCAAAAGAGAGTAAGTGCACAACATATTTATATACATAAACATTCTTTCTCTGTTCAAGAGGAATTGTAGACTTTTATTAATTCTGGGGATTTTAAAAGGTTCTTGAGAAGACAAAAGAGATCATCGACAGCAAGCCCAACCAGCCTCTTCTCGTCATGGAGATGGAAAGCGGCGCTAGTGCGAAGGTAACCATTATTCTGTTATTTAAATTGGCGTCTTAAAGCCATGTCAGAGCAAATGTTCTGCATTAGCAATTCGAAATTTGTCATAGATGTTGGTTTTTATTAATTCATCCATTTGGTTCTGAGCTCATAACAGTCCAATTAAAGGATTTTCTCAATACACCAAACTGTTTTTATATTTACCTTTAAACCTTTAGGCTTTAAACGAGTCCCTTAAGCTGCTGAAGTCTCAATCACCTCAGACCGCCGCTATGCTCTTCGCCGCAGATAACGATGCCGGCAAGATCATCTGTCTCTGCCAAGTGCCCCAGGTAAACCACAGGCCTGCAGCATTACCGTAACATCAGCTAAACTCAATTAGACATGAACCATGGAGTGCAAACGACACTCTGGGTTTAGTGTCCTGCAGTCTTGTGTATGAACTACAAGCTCGTGTCAAAGCAAACAACTGTAAAGATGCACAGATGTGAGCTTTAAGTTTGTGAGCTTTTTTTTACAATGTGAGTCCCGCTAATTAAATGTTTCAACACACAACAAGTGTGCTGAATACGAAGTGAAAGAATAACTTGTTCCGTATGTGGAAATCTACAGTTGCCTTACAGAAAGCAGTTGCCTTACAGGGTCGTGGGTTCGATCCTCAGGTGCAGTTCATATGTTATTCTCATGTCTGCATGGGTTTGATCGCAAGAATTTTAGGAATTAATTTAGAATTTTACTTCTTACAGAATAAAGGATTGTTTGTGTTAAAGTGTAAGAATTGTGCAGTTACGGTCCCAAATTTTCAGCTTAAAAGCCAGACTAGGCAACACCTAACTGCTTTTCTTAGAAGGCTCCTCCTTCAGGCCTGGAGAAAATGTTCACTTTGTAAAGCGAAACGCAACGGAAACAAAAGCTTGTATTACTAAATAGATTTATTAATTTTTGTATAACAAAAGCTGAACAGTTTATTTACAGGTCTGCATGTGATTTTATAATTGAGCCAAAGCTGTTGATGTAGTCACCATATGAGATATTTTGTGGTATTATAAGGGGAATATAAACTTGTTTCGTTTTGTCAGCTTTGTTTGTTCTCATCTATTGATACAATTAAGTACTTGCGTATAACAGTAGAGGTTTGTGTTGACATCCTTGTGACATTTCACTTCCTTTTCCTCCAACAGGAGGTTGCAAATAAAGGCTTGAAGGCCAGTGAGTGGGTGCAGGAGGTGTGCCCTCTGCTGGATGGAAAGGGTGGTGGTAAAGACATGTCCGCTCAAGCTTCAGGCAGTAACACGCAGTGCATGCAGGAGGCTCTCAAACTGGCCAACGAATTCGCCCGACTCAAACTCGGAGAGAATTAATCATTTTAGAGCCAGATCAAGCCTGAACCTTAATGCTCCATCCATTTAACCGGAGCCGATCGAGTCACTGCTAACCGAAATCTAAAGGAACATCTCGAACTGCCGTCATGACTTTGCAGTTTGATGGCGCCATCATGTCTACCACATTATAGAAGCTTTTCGTTTGCTCAGTAATGGGTTGGTTGGCAATGCTGGTGTTCATTTGTTTCATTTGCTGCATGTGACCACTTCAGATTTGTACTGTCATGGTACACCTGATACTGAAGAGCTGAATTCATGTGTTCATTCATCAGGCATAAGTTCAACACCCATTCAATCTCATCAGAACTAATCATGAGCTGGCTTTCATATTCACCACCTTATTAAAAGTAATAAAAACCCCATGAACTAAAGTAAATACGTGACTCACTTCTCTGTTTCAGACATGAATGCACATGAATACAGTTCGAATTTTAGATTAAAACTTGAATTGAAAAATGTAAGCTATTCGTTTAATAAGGGAATAAGTGAAATTAGTGTATATATAGTATTATGTATTTTATTTAAAAATATGACTTAATTCGTTTATACATAAATCAATACAGAGCTTTTGTAAGGCTTACCTGTTTAGGTGTTTAGTATATCTGCCTGGTGTGTATCCCATTGGGAAACTAAAGAGAATTGATACATATTTTTAATATATTTTTGTAGCACTTTCAAACTATTAATATATAATGGCACTTTTTTAACAAATTGTGATTTCAGTGTCCATGATCTCTTGTGGGTGCTCCACAAGCAACGTTCTATAATGATAAGATCACACAGACTAGTGATTAGTGTTTTTAAATTGCATGTATTTAAGATTAAATCAGTCCATTATTACATATACAGGTCGAGATTGGAAAATAAGTCAGAAAACACGGGTTCTGATAACTGTAGAACATAAGAAGTACCATCTAGAAGCACAAATCACCAGGAGAATAGGTGTGGTCAGCGTTGTCTGTGGATCAAATAAGGTCAGTATAAATGTTTCCACTTACACAAACGGAAAATCTAAATCACACTATTCATGATACACAACAGAATACAAAGACTACATTCTTCTTTCCGATCAAACAAAGTCAGAGGAAAAGAGATTCTTTGTGAACGAGCAGGCACAGATTTCAGCGTGATACACCAGGACAAATGCTGTCTAGTTGTAGGTCAGTTCTGAGGTCGGACGAATGAGATACGCATCACATGATCTTATCAAACAAATGATGCAGTTTTAGAATTGACACTTAAAAAAAAAATTGTTTAAAGCAATTGTTTAAATTGCTTCCAGATACACTACAATTTTTTACCACATTTTTGTCACAGGTCTGCCTTCGTTTCATTAATTGTTGTCAAGCTGAATTCTTGCAGGCCACGTTTTTTATATGACTGACGAGAGTTTAAAAGGTCTATCGATGTTATGTTGATCTTGTGACCTGCAAAGCGCGCATGTTTAATGGCAATCTAATTCCAACAAATGGATGCGTGTTAATAAAAAGTGAGCAAATAAAGTTTATTGTGCAAATATAGGGAGTTTAATTGCAAAAATGAAAAATTAATTGGTGACACAACCAGCAGGAGTTGTTTGTTCTCAGTGGAGTTGGTGGTTTGTATTTCTTATATATTAATATATATTTGTTTGTATATGTTATATAACGGTCTTTTTCAAGATTGTTGGAAAACCGTTCCGAGTGGCTCATAAAGCTGAATGGGAGGAAATTTGACCCGTCTAACATTTCCCATATTTTTTTTACATTCTCATGTCCTGTGATTCACAGTACTCTCTGCTATTTATATATTTTGCCTGCTTGTTATTTTCCTTGAGCTTGGGAACGCCCGGTGAGCTATTGAACAGTTTACACAAAATGATGGAAGAGCTTGAAGGTTTGGTCATCTCTGACTGGCATTAGACCAGCGGTGCCCAAATCATTCTTCATAAAAAGCCAAATGTTTCCTTTTATAAGGTATAGTGGTAACATGGTGAGTAGCGGTTCGGTTTCACATCCAGACTCCGCTACTGTTGTCATTGAGCATGACCCTTACCCCTGTCCGCTCTAGGGATGTGTATGATTGCTAACCCTGCACTTTGACCCCATCGTCAAAACAAGCTGGGATGTGTAAAAAAAATTCTATTAAAAGTTAATCTCAATGAATAACCTTGGCCAAAAACCTTGGCGAAAAGGTTATGTGGGTTACATATTGCATTAAAAATAAATCACTTATTTTATGTTTACGTAAACAGTGATTTTTATAAATTTTAATGGAAGGTAAAATTTGTCCTTTTAAAAGCAAAAACATTTAAACAACATCGTAAAGACAAACATGCAGTGCAAAATATTGTCTTGAAGAATAGATCGTAAACCGAGCAATTAACGGCCCTGTCTGGGTTGCCAGATTAGTTTCCAGAATTTTTTTTTTCCCGCCAATCTGTAACACGAGCCACCACCTAATCTGGCAACACTGAACCTCTTTAGGGCGTCATCATCCATTATCACAGCTGACAGGATCGCAGCTCAACAGCGCCTCCCCTTTCTTTACACGTTTGCATGTAAAATTGTGGCCAGTTAACGTAACTGCAAGCTAGTGTCTAAAGATGGAACTTTTTTGATCCCTTTAGGAGGTTCCTTCAGGGAAAATAAGAATAATGTAGTACGTAATATTAATATTACATAATAATGTGAAATACGTTGTTAAACACCTGGTGAAAGAACTTCTCATCTATTCAGCAAAGTAGAGTTTATTCTCATCTAAGGAAGTGGACTGAGTGCACGAACGGTTTCTTACATGTTTGTTTACTGTTCACAAATTGCACAATTCGAAGTAAAGAAAGCTGCACATTAAAAATGCACATTAATGGATTAAATTCCAGTGAGGTTGGTTGACTGATGCTTGGTGCCGTTTTGTTCTTTGTGTTCTCATGTGTATGCATCTAAATGGTTGGGGTATGACAGATGGCAGGAGCAGGTTGCTAGCTGGTAAATGAAGACAGCAGAGGTCAGAGGACTGTGTGAGAGGAAGATTTTAACCTGAAACGGTGTCACAAAGTGGCCAAATGTTAACAGTGCACCCTCTTGGAGAATCAGTTCCCAGTAAAGATCATCTGGAGCTTTCTGTGTGGAGTTTGCATGTCTTTGGACTGTGGGAGAACACCTGAATACCCGGAGGAAATCCGTGCAGTCAGGTTAATTAAACAAAAAGATACTGAAATAGTTGTGTGTGTGTCACCCTGCAACTGGTGACCTGTTCAGGTGTGACCCTAAATAAGAACAAATGGTGGTAAAACTAGATGATGGATGAATCTTGGAGGAAAGTTTTGGATTCCACTTGACTTTCCAAAATGCAAAACAGGCAAACTCGGACACTGTTTATCATTCTACCAATTAACCTGATGTTAACTGAATGTCTTTGGACTGTAAGAGGAAACGCACACAGACACGGGGAGAACAGGCATACATGACACAGAAAGCCCCAGATTGCCTTACCCTGGAATCAAACCCAGGTTGTGAGATGACTGTGCTAACCATTCAGCCATCACACTGATCTTGACTATACTGAATTACTCTCCTGGAATGACTCAGCCGAACCCCGCCCCGTCCAACGTACCTCACAAGCCAGATTGGATAAGATGTTTACGACTTTATGACGGAAATTTCTGGAATGATCTGGAAGCTTGAACGAACACATGTAGTAAATGACTATTTTAATAATGGAGGAAACGATCACTGACTAGAAAAACTGGGTCAAGTTAAAGCTAGAAACAAACCGTCTAATCAATGACGTAACACATCTAGTAGTGTGTGTGTGTGTGTGTGTGTGTGTGTGTGTGTGTGTGTGTGTGTGTGTGTGTGTTTGTAACAAGGACAAGGCACGCAAGCATTTATATATCAGCACATTTGCTAGTATGTTAACCTTAACTTTTAGCATTTACCATATCGAAATATGAAAATAAGCACAATACCGGAGTAAAAGCATAAAAGCTCTGAGCGTGTCTCATCCTCAACAGGAAACAGGATGGCGAAGTAGCTCATTTGTGATAGATACAACTGATGTGTTATTTTTCTTATCGAATTAAAAGGCAACGCAGTGAAAATGTGAATCTGACATGATGCTGTCTCAATTATTAGTTTTAACCAGTCCGAAATAATACTAACAAGTGTTATGACTTTGGGCCGTACGGTGATTAATTGGGTAGCATTGTCACCATTCAGCAAGAGGCGAGAAGGTTCTGGGTTTGATCAGCAGGCACTAAATTGCATTATAGAGAAATGTGTGTGTTTGTGTGTCTGCTTTGCAATGGGCTGACATCACGTTCAGGGAGTCAGTGTGTACCTTGCACCCATTGAACCGAAGCTTTAGATTCGACCCTGATAAGATTAAGACAGTAAGTGATTTAATTACTTTTATTTTTAATACTGCCGACTTTAATGAAGTAATATTTCAGCTTTACGTTTGTCAACACAAAAATTTAAATGGATGGCAGGTCGGATTGACCAAGTGGTTTAAGTTCAAGAAATAACTCACAGTAAGAAGTCCCGGGTAAAGCAATCCTAGGCTTCATGTGTGGACTTTACTTGTTTCTCCCATGTCTGCATAGGCTTAATCCGGGTACCTGGATCTAACAAGATCGTTCAATGGGAAAACTAATGGGGTTCTTAGAAAATTGTTCCCATCATGTTCTGTAGAAAATAAATAAGGTCAAAAGCTTGTACGTTTTATTATGTATACATTTTTCTTCTGAACATCACCGGATCTGCTGAATTACGAGATCATTTAAGAGTCGTAATGACAATGCTACATGTGAGCTAATGCTGCTTGCATGCCAGTTCGACGTCAGTTAACCGAGTTTAAGGCGAACTGATCGAGTAGTGACACGGGCAGTAGCGGTCGTATCACTCAGCCGTTTATCAGTTAAACTAGCTTACACTGTACAAGAACAATTCTAAAACACTTACACAATTGTAGGGCTGTCCACGACCAAGGATTTTGTTGGTCGACCAGTGTTCGTCATTTACTCCAACTAATCGACTAATAGTCGACTAAAAATACCATTTAGACCGGGATACATATTTGTGAAGTTT
>JAOTRQ010000025.1:5328831-5339041 GCA_028565875.1 Hoplisoma paleatum
CACCAACATGCATTATTACTTCAAACATGTAAGTAGTTTACTAGTCCAGCTACCCGATGCCCATCTGAAGTTTGAATATAATAAATAAGGCGATTTTGAGAAAAGATCTGGGACGTATAAAATCCACAAATACACACATGACAAATACAAGTGATGCCCTTTGTTTCATCGTTCCAAATAAATGGTTTTAAAAGCATGGAAACTTTTAGAAGAAAAAACCCACAAATAATCAAGTCTGTCAGTTAAAGTGCTTTTCTAAATTAAAATAAAAGTTGAAAGAAGTGAACAATTACAGATTAGTTTTTATTACATCTTACATAGCGTCCTAGCTAGCATCTAGCAGAAATGAGCTTTGTAAAAAAACAAGCATGTTGCGCCTGCAGAAACTTTATGGCACTTTTATGATCGTGTGGCACCCCTGAATGCTGACCACAGAGTAGCTCGGCCGCTACTTGATGATTTTAAGTCCTGCTTCAAATGTATCTGAATTTTTTAGCATTTATTGCTCTTTAAACATTCAGCTTCAAAAGTGCTAATTCACCACCTTATTAATCCTGCCGAGCTCCACGCTGGCTCATTTGTCCACCACACCCCGTATTAAAAAAGAAAAACCCTCAAAGCCGCACACTCTCTCTCACACACATACACACACGTACACTCGAGTGCATACGTCGCGCCGTGAATTTGCCACATGCACCCACAGATCCACAGATAGACGTGAGTCATGTACGGACACATTCCCATGTATAGCAACTTTCTTTTTTCACAAACAAACAGAATCTCCCTCTCGCAGTGGGAAGAAACACACTTCTGTCATCAGGGTATTTAGCTGGAGGGAGGGGGAGGGTTGTCAGGGGTAAGTAGACTTACTGCCGGCCTGGTGTCTCCTTCCCCGCCCCTCATCGTGGTGCAGCTGCCCCTGTGATAGACGAACGATCGCAGTGACACTTTGAACAAAGGAGATAGGGAGTGTTCGGTCGAGCCTCTGTCCTGTTTGATTGAGTTCCAGGTCGGGTCGTTTTCCTGCTTTTGTCGTCTGCATTAGCCCGTGACGACACACAAGGACCGATTAAAAGTGCCTCTGATTGTTCCTGTTGTTAGAATCGGGCTGTGATCCAATAATCTATTGGACTTCATTTCTATTCACATTTCGATATTTAGTTGAAAAGTGTCTAATACGGACTTAACGATTCAGCAAGCATCGGTATGAATCGATTCACTTAAGGGCAGCAGTTCACATCGGCACTGGCAAATTCTTAACACAAAAATCACAAAACAGTCGAATCCGGTTAGTCCCATTTTACATGTGTAAAGTTATTCGCTTATTCGGATCAAAATTCCATTTATTCAGACCAAAGAACGTGAGAGCGTCTTGTTTGTGGTGATGTCGGTGATGTCACAAACTTCTGTACGTACAGTGTATGAACCTCTTTGTTGGGGTGGGGGGTTTAAACCCATCATTCCTATATGAGTCTGTACTTGGGGAGAGGTGAAAGAAGTCAAACAAAGAGGAACGAAAGGGGGTCAGGGGTGGATAGAGGGGCCCAGTCTAGGAGTTTAGAGCAGGTGCAGATCTCGAGTTATAGACAAAGGAAGACGATGGGTCTTTAGAATAAAGCTAGTGTATAGAATTAAACACACGTGTGTGTGTGTACATGTGATAAAGACATAAAATTTTCTTTTCAAAACACCCGATTTGTGTTCATTCTGTATTATAACATGAGTAAAAAGTAAAGCTACACATTCATGCTCGTTTGCTTAAACTTTAGATCCGAGTCAAGCCAAGCAAAAAGAGGACTCTGGTGTAGCTGCTCCTCCAGAGATGCCCATCGTCATTGACCAAGCTGCACTGAAGGATATCCTGGGGCCACAGCTCTTCGAGATGGAGGTGAGCGCTTAACCTAATCAGAGCAGAACAGTTCTCAGCCCGATTGTCTATTGCGTCATCCTTTTTGTAGGCCTGATTAAAAGCTGAAGCAGCTGCGTGACTGGGGTCTCACATTCCAGCCACTCTCATGGGATCTGGAAGGGGGAGTTATTCCTTTTTTTGAAAGAAAAAAAAACCTTCTTGGAACATTTTGTGATTGTGAATGATTATGAAGTGATTCTAGTCGATCAGCCAAGACATTTTGTACTTTTAAGGTCTGATTAACTTCTTAGCAAATAACTTTTAGTGTACGGTATGTACAATATGAACGTTAGATTGGTGGTGTTCCTCTACAATCTGACGATAAATGAAATTATGTATTAATTAAGTGTATTAATGTATTAATTTACTCATTCTTTAAACCGCTGCACAGGTTTCAGAGCATCTGACTTTGCCAGGTGTGGCAATCGGCCTGGCCTGGACTCCTCTCGGTGGGGAGATTATGTTTGTGGAGGCCAGTCGTATGGAAGGGGACGGCCAGCTCACGTTAACCGGACAGTTGGGTGATGTCATGAAAGAGTCAGCTCATCTAGCCATCAGTTGGCTCCGCAGCAACGCCAAGTACTACCAGCTAACCAACGGTAAGGACACACACGATCAAACCATTCAGTTCTGATCACTCATTCATTAGTGCAGAGTGAACTTACGGACCTCTTTTCTTTTTTTCTTTTTTTTTGGGGGGGGGGGGGTGTGACTAAGTTGGCAAGACAGAAGGGTGTTTGAAATGGTTTTTAAAAACAGGTGGGTTATAATCAAGGTAGGCTGGGAAAATGGGTGGGTGCTGAAAACAGGTGAGCAATAAAACTGAGTGAAAAGGGTGGATTTCAAACGTATGTAATAAATAGGCACAAAAATAGTAAAGTAAAAAAGTAAAGATGTTGAACAGAAACACGGTGCTTCAATAAAAAGAGGTAGCACGTGAATAGAGGTAGGTTATAAAAATGGGTGGGTTTTGAAAAGAAGTGCAGTTTAAATAGAGGTGTAGGAAAGTGGATTATGAAAACTGGTGGGTTTTTATAGCCAAACTTTTTTTGTAAAAACTTGGGAGTTGAACCTTGTGTAATTAATGATTAACCATTTCCTGTCCTGAATGTTACCAAAAGTGTATAAATAAATAGCCATTGTGTGTGTGTGTGTGTGTGTGTGTAGTTGCAGGCTGTCCTGACCCTCTGGAAGGCAACGACATCCACCTGCACTTCCCAGCAGGTGCAGTGATTAAGGACGGACCCTCGGCCGGAGTCACCATAGTAACGTGTCTTGCCTCTCTGTTCAGCGGTCGTCTGGTGCGCTCTGATGTCGCCATGACTGGAGAGATCACTCTGAGAGGACTGGTGCTGCCGGTGAGAAATATTCACTCAACTTACTAAATTTACTTAATTAATATGCTTAATTTCAGGCCTCTAGAGAGGCAATGACTCAAAGCAACAACACTGGATTCTTTTCCTTTTAAAAATAAAACATACAGTATTTCTGCAGATCTTTTATTAAGCTTAATAATGTCTTTGTATTTATCGGGTAGAAGTAAACGTGTTAAACAAAGCTGCACGTTTTCTTTTTTTGCTCTAAAATGTCATTTTAACAAAAAAAACTATTAGCCGAGTTTTAAAAACAGGTGGATATCAAAGACGTACGGTCTGACCAGAGGTGTGGAACAAAAAGTAGTGTGTATTAAAAAGAGGTGGGTTTTGAAATAAAGATGTGGAACAACAAAAGGCGGGTATAAAATGGGTGGTTTTTGAAAAGAGGTGAGCAATAAAAAGTATACTAAGCTTGCGTAGAGAAGTCGAACAAAACGAGATGGGTTTTCAGCTAAAGATGCAAAGCAATAGCGAGATAATAAAAAGCGGTGGCGTCTGAGTAGAGGTGTGGAACGAAAAGAGGTGGGAACTTTAAAATGGGTGGGTTTTGAAAACAGGTAGGTGATAAAGACGTTGGGTCTGACCAGAGATGTGGAACAAAAAGTAGTGTGTAATAAAGAGGTGGGTTTTTAAATAAAGATGTGGTGGAAAATGGGTGGTTTTTGAAAAGAGGCGAGCAACACTTGCGTTGATGAATAGAAGAAGAATTTGAATAGAAATTTCTAGAGGAAAAATTTAAAAATGAAGTTTTTACAAGAACTAAATTTGACTGGGAAAATCTGCGGTGAGGTGATTAGCACCAGCGCCCTCTGCTGTTAAACGTGAATATTGATTCATTTGACATGTGATGAGATTTTTAGTGACCGGTTACATGTCAGTTCTAAAGCTAAAACTAGGGGTGGAACGAGTGTTAAATGAGTGGTTGACTGGTATGTTTCTTTAAATTGTGATTGGTTGTGTTTATTATTAAGTGATTGATCATCATGACCTAAATCACTTTGTGCTGATTGGTTAATTGCAATCCTCAGAATCTTTGCTGGTGTAGTTTGTGGCGTATTTATAAGCCTGCATGTGGTACAGTAGTAAAAAAACAACTGCTGAAGAGTGAATGGGGGGAAAAACATCCTGTTTACGGCTACGCTTGTGTATTTGCTCACATCGTTCAGCCACTTTACTTGTACATCTGGAAACGTTGTACAAATGATTCCACCTTCAGACACTTGGCTCGCGCTACAGTAGCTGGTATTTCCTTTTCAGTCTGGGTCCAAACTCCAAATTCGCAGGAAATTACAAAACATTTTAATTATTAGAAATTATCGAAACATTTACAGGCTTTTATAGACGTTTCCTTTTCTCCCTCTTTTTAGGTGGGAGGAATTAAGGATAAAGTGCTGGCAGCTCACCGTGCAGGTCTCAAGAGGCTCATCCTCCCCAAACGCAACGAGAAGGATCTGGAAGAGATTCCGGCTCATATCCGTGCCGAGCTGGACTTTGTTTTAACCAGCACTTTGGACCAGGTCCTCAACGCTGCTTTCGATGGTGGATTCCCCACTGCCAATATCACACACCCACAGATTAGCAGCAAGCTCTGAAACGACTAATTCTCCTACTCGAGTCTACAGCTGTTTCTGATCAAATACCTTCTGCACATAGAATTTGCCATTACAGCACAATAAAACTATTATTGGAACAGAAACCTTCATGTTAGCTTAGTAATAGTAATAGTCCACTAGTACAAACTACACTGTAGATCCACTTCATCATAATAACCTTATATTTACTGTAACCGCTGGGGGAGGATTTTGTGGCATCATCTGGGTGGAAGGCACGTCGGAATCCATCCTCACAGTTCATATATCAGTCAAACATTTTTAAAGTCAAGATCCAGGAGATGTAAGGGCTGTTTGCCCAAGAATGAGAAGAATGGAGTGATGTGTCAGATGCTTTGGCCTTCATAACCATCGGACCTAAACAGAGTCGGTTTTAAATAAGTTAGACTGCAGAGTGAATGTGAAGCAGTCAACGTGTGCTCAGCATCGCTGGGAACTCCTTTTGGGCAATTCATGTGGCTCCTCATGAAATTCCTACAACTTTCAGTAATGTTATGTCAAGTTTTTCTAATGTTATGAGCAAACGTTGTCACTGCAATGTTTGTAGAACGTTTTTATCAATGTTCTTACCTTGATAAACTTGTAACAATGTTAGTCGGAAAGGTTTGTTTAGTGTAACATTATGTGAACGTTCTTCTAACCTTTGTAACCTGAAGATTAAAGAAAATAGGCAGAATAACATTGAAGGTTCTAAGTTCTAATAAAACAGGCAGAATAACATTGAAGGTTCTAAGTTCTAATAAAACAAACAGCTACATTTGAACATTTAGTGGAAATCGTTTAAAATAAAGTTTAAGAAAAATGTTTTTCATAATGTTAAGAAACTTTGTTTAGATGACTTACCAGCTAACAAAATGACGTTTTAATAAAGGCAACACTCTCACAGCGACATTACGACGACTTTAAGAAAGTAACATTAAGAAACCAAACTTCTGAAGTTAAAGTTACAACAGAAACTGAACTGTGACTTACTGACTCGTGTTTAGTTATTAGTTCTGTTTTGGGAAGCAGTTTGTCAGTAATCACAAATTCACCATAGTTGCTATAATGAGGCGCTGTTGCTAAATAGATCTGAGCATCAACTATCCGCTTCCGGCCAGAATAGTGCTTCAGATATCCGGTAATTTCTGGTAATTTCCAGATGGGATCTTCCAGCAAGAGAATGCAAACTACTAAAATAATTATGAAAAAGATAGATTTATTTAATGGCAAAATAGAACAAAACGAACATTAAAAACAAAATAAAAACAGATCGGGAGTACAACGTATCCACAACGCTGTTTGGCGTTTGTTTTACCCAATCCTCACGAGAACAAAAAGACGCACAAACAACAAAAATTCTGGACTTACAAAAAGAACAAAAGACAAGTCTTCTGAACAACAACAACAACACTATATACAAACACTGAAGATTAGCCACAATGTTACACCAGCCGTTTTCATTCCTTTTTAGGTTCATAACAAAATGATAACGAGAAATCCAGAACGATGGTATAAAAAAATTAACAAAATAAAAAAACACACCTCCATTCGTAGTCCTTTGTCTCTTGAACATAGTTTCCGGGCTTCTGAGAATCATGTTCGAGTAGTTTGAATTATTAGGACTTATAATTCACAGGCTGCTCTTTGGTTTGAGCACCTGGTTGGAAAAGCTGGTCGGCTTTTGGGGCAAAAGCTGAACATGTCCTATCCTACATTAGACTGCACATAAGGTGCATAATTTCAGACGATGAGGCATCTTCAGTATCCTTCCGGAGAGAAAGGGAGGGAACAAGAGGACATGAGGATGAATAAAACACAAAATATTATAAAAAATGTTAGTGTTTTCCATTGAACTAAAAATGCAAATGTGCCAGGAAATTGAATTAACGACACTGACTAGGAGAGAACTGACAATTTAACCGTTTGATCATGAATCCCCACCCCAACCCCAGGCGTGCTATCCTATTGCGCCGATCCTTCAACCATTTTTTATACACAAATGCTGCAAGTGCGCTTCGAGAGTCTGCTTCACAAGACTCTTTACCGTCTCAATCTCAAATACATTAGTTTATTATTTAATTTATTAGAATATGGTAGCGTAAAATTGAAAAAGAAAACAAATGGGCGGGGCGGGTGTTCGAGTTACTAGGCGTGCTGAGCGCCGATAAATGCCAGGTTCTCTATGTGTGAGACGTCCAGCAGCGAGAGGGTCTTTCAGTCGGACACCCCCAAATGAAAGCTCATGGTTCTGAAATGTGTGTGTGTGTGTATATGAGGATGAATGGATATTACTGTCTCAGCACATTGATATAGTGACATTAATGCCTAGGTTTCCATTCTCAGCAAAGAGCTGGGCGATGGAGGTGTCGAACACCAGACAGTCACTGTTCATGATGGCGGTGGCGATGCCCTCGTGGATGGACCGGGGCGTGGCCTCCCAGGTGAGGCGGCGCCGGTGGCCGTTCAGCTCGAGCCTGTAGGCGAAGTTTTCGGCTTGCTTGCGCGTGCCGATCAGCTGCACGATGGCGAAGAACTGCTGGTGTCCGTCGTACTTCTCCTGCTTCTCTAGCACCAGCATGAAATGGAAGCCGAAGCAGGACTGCATCATGACCCAGTCTACGGCACCCGGGAGATTGATGTCCGTGGCCAGGAAGACTATGTCTTCGCCCTGGAGCGTGGTGATGGACTTGTGCTGGTGCAGGAGGTGTGGCATGACTGCGTCCAGCGAGCCCTGCCACTTGCATGAGGCGCCCGGACACGGGCACGAGTACGGCCGAAACTCACACAACTCCTCGTGCTCTGCCTTGTCCGTGTGTGGCAGTGTGACCTCACAGCCCGACGAGGCATACTTGCACGGAAACAGGACAGAGTTGGCCACCTTCTCCATTGCCAGATTGCGGATGGAGCCCAGTGGGCCACGGCACGTTGGGCAGCAGGTCAGCTTGGGTCGACAGTTGCTGCATACCAGGTGACCGCTCTGGCACTGGAGGATGGGGGGCAGTACGTAATCGAAGCATACTGGGCACTCGAACAGGCTGGCCAGGTCGCTGTTGGAGGCGGTGGTGCCCGTCAGTGGCTGGGACACGCGCTGGGAAGGGGCGCACTTGGAGGTTCCTGTGGGCAGCGCGGTGGCGGTCTGGCGACTCATTTCTTAAAAGGAAAAAAACGAGAACAAAAGTGTTACACAACAAATGCAAAACAAGACTTTTGACTTTTAATGAAGCACCACAAAACTAATAATAACCCAAATTAACCCAAACCCAAGATGTTCTGTGAACAGGGAGAGGGGAGAGTAATTAAATCAAAAGTTGGCGGGTTCAAGCTCAAAAGTGGATATAAGGCAATAAATATTAAAAGCGAATTGACATCACAGTCACGTGCCATTGTGGAACACCTTTGGGGTGAACTGGAATCTTAAGTTTACTTGATTATTTAAATTTAGTTTTAGATGAACTGCCAGATCCTTTCACCCTCCAAGATCTGTTGAATGCCTTCCCAGAAGTTATGGAAGAAAGAACGGGGGGTGAGCGCAGAGTTATGAAATCCGATCTCCAACGAGTCCATCTATTTCTGGCCCGGTCACAATTTCCACACTTTTCTGAAAGGCAGACGTGAGTGCACCGGATCAGGGGCGGCTTCCAGGGCGCATGTCTGTAGAAAGCATGTTGCTATGACGACGGGCTTGCGGGGAGAGGCGAGCGTTGGGATTGGAGGCTGAGATCACAGCTGGATTATTCTCTGCTGCATGACTGACTGGGTGTGAGCTGGTATTCAAGCTGGCCACCTACATTTAAGCGATGTAGAAAAAACTTCCAACCTACCTTTCCTAATGTCGACTGGAATTATGGGTAAATCTGTTAGTCTGGTCATAACATCCTACAGAAGCTCTCGTGGGTGTATCTGTTGGACGGTAATAAACTAGCGACAGGGTCATGGTCGGCCGGGGCTTGTTGATGCTACGCGACTGCAGAAGTACAGACTACTGAAGAAATTAATGCAGGATCTAATGGAAGAGGGTATGAGGGATGGGAAGATTTAATCAATTACTGGATCTCCAATTTCCACAGACAGTCCGGAAATACAGTCAGGTTAACTGGAGACACTTAATTTGTTCTATAGGTACCATGGCACTAGAAGGCACAAGCAAGTGTCCAGTAGTGCCAGTCCCAAGCCTGGATACACATGGAGGATTGTGTTAGGAAAAGTATCTGCTGTAAAAATGCTACCCTATGCCAAACAAACAAAAAAAGAACGTTTTTCTATGTGCACTGAAACTAAATATGTATAATAATGTCTAAGTGCAAAGTTCAAACCTATTATTATTATGAGAGACCGGGTCCTACAGAACAACTAAAATCATGGTATGGTTTAAGTGCGAGGGGGGAGGGGGGGGCGTTGGATAGTTAGCCGGGTGTGCACGCAGAGCTTTATCAAGGCAGATATGTTTACAAGCTGTCTGGGAGTCTGTATGTATTTATATACCTTTGACTGAGCGGTTCTAATACAACAGCCGCCGCCAAAATTAGCACGGTGGGAACAAGTTACCCGACAAACATCCAACCAAAGGTGTAGTTAAGATGGAAGTGCAGGAACCTTTTTTTTTTGCTGGGACCTACAGTACCAGTCAAAAGTTGTTGGGATTAATTTGCATTTTCCGTAATTCCAAAAGACTTGGAAAGAAGCACAAATCGGAACATATGACATTTTACATAATTCTTGCTTTGATGAGAGGGCAGTGAAAACACACTAGAGAGCAGAAGTGAGCACACTGGCCCTGTGTAGTGGGCAGCACAAGCCATGGCATCCAGGGAGCAGTTAGGCGCTTTGCTCGAAGGATTTTGCTTTCGACTCTATTCGAACAGACAACCATCTGATCTCTGTGTGCATTTTCTCCAGGAGCTTAAGTCTGTAGCTCTTTGGACCTACAGTCCAAGTCATTTAATTGTTCGATATTAAAGACCTGAACAAATGAATCTAAAGTATGTAAAACGGGGTCATTTCAATCACAACACACAAAAATAATACCAATAATAACAAAAAACCAACATTGATGTGTTTACCGTATTGGCCCGAGTATAAGCCGCATCCTTAATTTTGAGAGGGATTCAGTAAAAATATAAAAACTGAGAGAATAAAACTTGATCTAGTATTTTTTTCTCTTTGGGCTGGTGTGGTGGATACTGGGCTCAAAGCTCACGGCAATTGTCGCTAGATGACGCAAGGCGTTGCTTCCAGAACTTTGGTATGAGGTGGGCGGGTAAGAACGGAGACACGGAATGACCAGAGGAGGTGACGTTGGCTGGGTCGGTATGAGATGATAATAAACCCAATAA
>JAOTRQ010000025.1:5361555-5373576 GCA_028565875.1 Hoplisoma paleatum
TGCGACTAGTCGACCAATGGAATTTGGCCGACTAGTAATTTTTTCGGTCGACCAACGAATAATCGATTAATTGCGGTTAGCCCTAATACAATCCAAGCAATCGAGGCAACCTAGCATTAGTGATGTTTGAACCAGCATCCTTTGGATTATTAGTCTCATACCCTAACCAGACCATCTCTGTAAACATAAAAAATAAGACTTAGTAGTAGCTTAGCATTTAAACTCCTGGATTAGTAAGTAGAAAGTTGATTGCTCATATGCCTGCCACTAATAGCTTGCCACTGTTGGACCCTTGAGCAAGGCGAATGGTGAAACTGTAAATATTGAGCAGCAATAGTTTGATCCTAAGGTTTGTTCCATGCTTTTCCTGGCTTGTCTCTGAAGGCTTTAAAACTAATAATCAGTTTAAATTCAGAATCAGGTCATAATCTGATTAATCAAATGGCCATGACAACACACTTCAATTATGTTAATTTAATAAAGGCCTTATTCAAGGTTTGAATAACCTGATTACAATCTCTATTTTTTGACGAATAATCAGTCATGTGTATGGGTAATGGACTGGCTATTGAATTTCTGCAATGCGCATGTGCCGCTGGGGATGCGATTCTGTGGAAATGCTCCAAATTGTGGTGAGAGCAAGAAGGAAAAGAACAAGTTCACCCCTTTTTCTAAGTGGTTGGTCCATATTGGGTTTAGCTACTGAGTGAAACATCAGTATTACCAAGTGTACATCATTCAACTGCAGAAGAACAAACATTTTATTAACGTGAAGATTGGGGGCTAAAATCCAGGCTCTGCTACACAGCCAATGTTGGGTCCTTAAACAGGACCCTTAATCCCGTCTGCTCCAGGAGCGCCGTACAGTAACTGACCCTGTACTATATGTGTAAAAAGTATGTAGAGTACATCTGTATATGTGGAATGACAAATAAATGCATTCTATCCAATTTACACCAACCATGCATAACATTATGATGCCTATCCATGTTGAAGAATTAACATGGATAATCTCTTTATCACAGCACCTGTTGAGCTCCAAAACTGCAGCTTTTGTATTATGTTCATTTACACGCACTTGTGAACACACACTAGGAGGCAGCAATGAGCACATGGCGTTCGGAAAGCAGATAGGGGTTTGGTGCAATACACAAAAATAAGAGGGTGCTGCTAATGTTAGGTCGGATCGATGTATGCCAGGGGTGTTCAAACTTTTTTCAAAGAGAGACAGATTTGGGGAGGTGAAAATGTGTAGGGACTGAAAATAAGAATCAATTCACTGGCTGCATATTTATGATTTAATGACCGAGGCTGCGGGCTGGAGGAAATTTGAACACAATTGGCCCCTGGGCCGGATTTTGGACATGTCTGGTGTATTTTATAATACCACCATACAAGGAAAATCTGAAAAAACATTTGCAGGAGCAAATGCTTCATATATGATGTATTCCATTTCTTTGAGGGACTTCCTAGACAGGTCCTTGTATGGGCACTTATAGTAGCCAATTCACATACCTTTAAAATGCAGTTTGGACCAAACCCTGGTTGTCGAACTACAGTGTCATTTTGAAAAGGAGTGCACATTTTAACATTCTTCTTTTTCGAGTACTGGGGATATTGTGGCTAGATTGATACCATGTAAAAAGAATTTAATATACGTACCTTTCTTCACCGACATCTTGGGACAAGCAGATATGTTGCATGGCCTTCAGAAGAAGAAGTATTTTATCAGCGTCGAGAGGGCTGACAGAGGGTTTTTAATTGACAGTGCTTGTGCGTTTCAGCCCCAATGGAGCACAAACAATAAACACAATAAAGACAGAGTGAGCCATAAAGAAAGGCCTTGTTTCTTTTGATCATACCATTCCCTGGGCGTGTCACTAGTCAACACACACAAACACACACCAGCCCGGAAAGACATTTCTTCGTTTCTTTTAAATAAAAAGCTGATTAAAGCGAGATGGAACTGAAAGCCAGTGGATGCTGAAGCATCCCCGTCTGCATCCGTTCCTCTTCCCTGCGCATATATTAGCATGGCTCAGGCAGATAAAATCAGATTTACTGACCAAATACGTATCTACAGAAGTGAAATCAGTCAAACTGCTGGGTGCGAGGTGAGCCGTGTGAGTATAGACGCTGGTGTATAAACACGACCGTGGGAAGAACGTAGGCGTACTTTATTCAACTGACCAAAAAGACGTGAGCGGGAGGTATTGTGGAGACTCCAAGGACAGTGGCGGAACTGAATCACTGGATTTTTTTCATTAACTGAAAAGTACCTGAAGTATTTGACATGAATCAGGGGACAATGCGATGGTTCCAGTTAGCACAGCTCATAATGATATAAAACTTTTTATATACATAAAAGCTTTGGGGTATTAGGATTGTGTCTGTAATTTTAAACTTTAAATGTATTTATAAAGATAAGAAAACCCATACATGCCCCAGAAAACTGTAATTAGTTTAAAAGGTACAGTAAAATTTGACGTCGATTGACCATAACATCTCTTGGTTTGGCTGCAATTTTGGTTTGTTTCAATATCTTCTTGATTTTTTCTGGCCGTCCATCTGGCCGCTAGTAATTTAGCCTATTTATCTTGTTCCAAATAGACTCTCTGCATAAAAAAATACAAACCCATACGCCTCTTACGTCACCAACTTTTGTCTTGTACCCAAGAAGGATGGGGCCCTGCTAAGTCTGGTTCCTCTTAAGGTTTCTTCCTGTAATTTTCAGGGAGTTTTTCCTTGCCACGGTCACCCTCGGCTTGCTCAACAGGGGCTTATGTTTGTGTTGTATTTTGTAAAGTTGCTTTGAGACAATGTCTATTGAAAAAAGCGCTATAGAAATAAAGTTGACTTGACTTGACTTGCCTTAGAGCCACACTAGACAACGTTTTAATTGCAGTGAGTCTTTATGACCGTGGACTTTTATGGTAGTAGGGGGAACGTTGTTAGAAAACCAACCAAGGTTTGTAGTCTTTTGTAGTCTGCCAAATGCAGAACAAACAGGAAATAAGTAAAAAGTTTATGTACTGGACTCTTTGAGGAGTATTTAAGAAGTCAGTGTGTTTCCATTATAATAGTATAATAATCACAACAGTCCATCAATCATCTAGTTTTACCAACACTTAATTACTTACTTATAAATAAATTAAATCTGTACTAACGTAACAGAAGAGAAGCAGTGTTCACTCATGTGAGTGCTGTTTTTACCACCAAGTGGAAGAGGCACTCTTGATCTCTACACTCTACACTCGAGGAGTGTCTCTAGATCAGGGGTCACCAACATGGTGCCCGCGGGCACCAGGTCGCCCGAAAGGACGTCATAAGTCGCCATCGGGCCTGTTCTAAAAATAGCTGCATATTTTGCATATTGATATTTATTTGTTTCCTACCTTGTTAAATGATTGTGAGAAATCATTGACATGATCAGCATCTTCACATAGATGAATATCATTCATTATTAATAGTAACATGTCATTAAAGGTTATACATTTGTGATTTCACAAGTGTGTATCAAACTGGTAGCCCTTCACATTAGTTGGTACCCAAAAGTAGCTCTCAGTTTCAAAAAGGTTGGTGACCCCTGGTGTAGATAGTGTAATGTGCATTATTTGTATGTAACTTGTATGTAACTTGTTTTTGTGTGTAAATGAACTTGGTTTTTAGGTATAAATAAGTACTGAACAATAAGATAAAGCACACCGAAATAAAACCAAAAACTGAGTGGATTTTTTGAAGGTCAGAGTAAACTTGTCATGACCTTTCAGTGACTTTTGGCTAACATAGAATAAGATTTAAGTCATTTTGAAATAACAGTTATGACAGTATAGTGTGTTCACTGCACGAGGGGGTGAATTTACCGTCCATTGCACACAAGGTGAACAAATATATAAAATAAAAATATAAAATCCAGGTAGTATATGACAAATCTAAATGTATTTACTTGTAAGTGTAAGTAAGGGTGGTGTGGAGGAGGATTAAGCAATGTATGTGTTTTAACCTAGGATTATAATACTGATCATTATTGGTTGTCTTAATCTTACATGGAATTGAGAACAAACCTTGTGTGCTTGTTTTCCTTTTAATAGCTTCTGTTTTCTCCTCACTGTTTCTCCAGTGTTATGTGGTTGAGTTCTGACTCAGACTTTTCTGGCTGCTTTTCATCATCATTCCATCTGATTGTCTCCTTGAACTTTGTTGGGTCACAGAGCAGCAGTGCAATGTTATTAGGCAATGTTGCATCAGGTCCCGGAAAAGGTGACCAGCAAAGAACATGTAGATCCAGGGGTTACAACAGCTGTTCAGGCTAGCCAATAACATTGTGATAATAAATGGCATTGCTGGAAAACAGAAGGGCTTTGATTTAATAAATAGCAGTCATTGTAAATCATCTTTAACTCAATGCAATAATCTGTAAATTTATTAAAACACCCAATCCCAAGTTATCATCATTCGTATTACTTATTTGGCCTTGGCTGCTTATGTTCTTATTACTTATGTACGTTTGCTAAATGCACTGTAATTCAATGCAATTTAAATGTTAAATCAAATTAATGTTCAACTCTTGTCTTTTTGAATACTACAAACTTAATATAGATAATGACCCAAACCATACAACCAAAAGCTAAATTTCTGAGTGTCAAACATCTAAAACTTTTACCTCTGTCATGATTTCTCTCACTGATTTAACTCAATGCCAACACTAATAATACATAATTATTTATGATATGAACAATATAAATAATATATAATAAAGTATATTTATACATAATTTAGTATACAACTGGTATTTCTTTCAGTAAGGCAGCACGGCTTAGTGGTTAGCAATGTGGCCTCACAGCAAGAAGTCCCGAGTGTGATTCCTGGGTAAGGTAATTTTGGGCTTGCATGTTCTCTTCATGATGGTGTGGGTTTTCTTTAGATGCTCTGGTTTCTTGGAGCTATGGAACTACCCATAGCACTGTTGATTGGAAAAAGACCTGGCAACCTACTCTATACAAAACATCTCAGTGATAAACTCTGTTGCTCAGTATGGTCGACAGAGCGCCCAAGACTCGGACGACTGGCATTGACAAACGTAACATTTCTTAACAAGTAAACTGAATCACAGTTTATAAAAAATATAAAGTTGTAAAGCTTACACACTACTAGCACAACACTTTGGTGAGTCTACATCACAGCCATGTCAATGTTCTGGCCAGGTTTTCAGACACAACTGACTGTTTCTCATCTGTGCTGATGCAATATAGCCATTCCTTGCTTAAGACACTGACACAAGTGTTAGAGAAATACATCATATGCCAGTTTAAATCATATCTAGAGAACTAGAGTACTGAACAAAAAGGTAAAGGTCTATCAGTGAGACATATAGGAGAAATGTGCATTACACATACTACGGCCAGACAGAAAAACAAA
Organism: Hoplisoma paleatum; assembly: GCA_028565875.1. Taxonomy (NCBI): domain Eukaryota; kingdom Metazoa; phylum Chordata; class Actinopteri; order Siluriformes; family Callichthyidae; genus Hoplisoma; species Hoplisoma paleatum. The sequence goes on from JAOTRQ010000025.1 coordinate 5,366,974, forward strand.
GTTATCCAATAATAAGTGACAATAATGTTAAAATATTTCCTTAAATCTCTCGTATCATCTTAGCCTTTTAAGCTATTGGTGGAAAAGAAGGAAATAAATCATGTCGATTTCATCAGGCGAAGTTGCATATTCGTGCAACAACACACTAGCAACTTACCAGATATGGGAAAAATCTTTAGTATTCTGCCAAGAGGATACAACTCTTTATAAGGCCAAAGTATTTTTAATGGCCAAAGATCTCCAGAGGAACCTCTATGGATTAAGATGTTCTGAACTTGTGTGTTCATTACTATCTCATTTTATCTTTACTGAAGGGTTTATTAGATGGGTCACTAGATTTATAATACTTAATCAGTAGTGGCACTGATTAGACATAGTTTATTTGTGTAACAGTTGATGAATAATCGTCGAAGGAAATATTTCAACGGAGATTTTGTGTGCAAACTTTATAGTAAGTACAAATATAATGTTTTTTAAATAGTGACTTGTGTTTGTATTGGTGAATGAACAAGGGTGTTGGTCCCTACATGATCAAGTCCTTTTGTTGCTCGACAATTTATTAAAGAAATATCGGTTAAAACCTGGTTTATTAAACCCTCAAAAAGTGTAAATACAGAGGAGTTGGAGCATTTCTGCCAACATCTCATTAGCATATGTGTTGTAGTTCAAAACAGGAAAAAATATGTGACTGGTGTGAATCGATCTAGTAATATATCTTTATGTGAGAGTAAAAAAATCTCATGGGCATGTTTTGTAGAGCCCATTGACATGTTCTAACTTAATGTTCTAAAAAGGCATATGTCTTCTTTAATGTAACTACATTGACATTCACTCAATTATATTTACTGGTCTCTTTGGTCCCATTCCTCTACTTTTTAGGTCAGAATTTGTATTTATTGTATTTATATTTAATGCCACTTGTTTGTTGCATGACCCAAAATGACCAACACTGTGATCTGACCCCAGCTTCCATCTGACTAAACAAATGCCTCCACATACCAAGTGTTATAGTCAATCCAGTCATTGTACAACTAATAGCAGTTGTATATTGTAATAATATACCTTCTCTTGGTGCCATTGGATCCCAAGCCGACCACATCTGCACAAAGAAGAACGGTGTCCAGCACACAACGTAGGCCAGGACGACGACAAATGTCATCTTCACTGTTCTGATTTTTGCCTTGGAGATAAGCTTTACACTGCTGACTCGTGAAAGTGTCACGCCATCACCTGGGCACCTTGAAACACAATACTGCTTTCTGCTTTTCAACTTAAAGTTCTGCCATATTTTAAAACTTGTGAGGCTATAGCAGACACTCAGTATAGCAACAGGAAGGATGTAGATGGCCAAGCTTATCCATGTGACATAGGCTTTGACTCCCCATGGGTGCACAAAGTCTCCCCAACAGTCGTAGACTCCCTGGGCTATCTCTCTGAGGGAGAAGATGTACACTTGAGGCAGGCTGAGCAGTAGGCTGAGAAGCCAAGAGGCAAGAACATACACCTTGTCCTTACTGCGCTGGAACGAACGTAAAGGTTTCCAAACAGCAAGGCATCTATCCACTGACATCAACACAAGTAAGTAAGTGGAGGCAAACATACCCACCACTTGGAGATATTTGACCAGACGGCACAAGAAGTCTGGCCCATAGAAGTGAAAGGTGATGTCCCAAATAAGCTGTGGAAGAACTTGAAAAATGGCCACCACCAGATCTGCAATGCAGAGGTGCTTCATGTAAAAATGCATTCGTGATTGGGCCAGTTTACTATTATGAAGCGCAGCCAGCACACACAAGTTCCCAACAAGTGCTAGTAACAGCACCACAAACAGTACAGCAACTTCGATTTTAGCCACCTCTTCATTACGTTTTAACGGGTGCCCAGTTCTGTTCATCACTCTGCTCACATTTTGAATCCATGATCCATTTAGTGGTTCTTTCTGAAAAGGCTCCATCGCATTAAAAAAAACCTCACATCGAAGACAATTAACTTTTAGCAATTGTGTGGTAGAACTGCGTTCAAGTTGCTTGTGCTCATGCTGTGTTCTGTGACTGTCAACAACAATGAAAATGCTAATGCTTTCTTCTTGATTTCTGGCTTAGCCGGTACCTGCATTGTGCTTGATTTCTGCAATAGAAGAATAAAATAAAACATTAACTATCTTTTTAACTATTCATTGCAGGTGCTTTTAGTTGTGGGGGTTTAGGAGGTGTGGGGCTTTTAATTAAAATGATTCCAAAAGTAAAAACAGTACCATTAGTACTTGGCTTAAATAATTATTAAAAATGTCATGTACTAACACTTTTAATATGTTAAACAAGTGGGCAATAGACTAGTGGTTATCGTATAAAAAATCAGGGGCATTGATATACAATAATTACAGGTCAATTGATAAAACTGCAGAATTCTATTTTTTTTACTTTGGTTATATGGTTTTTAATTTAAATTGTATAACTAGGTCCTGGAATCAGAGGAAGTCCCCCAGCCCCCAACAACCTACATTAGATGATGAAGATGATCAGCATACAGTTGACCATTCAGTTTTAATATCAAATAAAACCCAGTGAATTATTAATATAGAGTGATACATATACATATATTGATAAACGTCTTGCATACTGTATACAACATGGTTTTATTATAATAAGTCCTAAATAGTTTATTAAGATACACATATACACACTCTACTGTAAATCTTAAATTTTTCAAAATACAAATGAATATCAAAAAAAATTATGCACAACGGTTTAAATCTACCTTAGAGTCGCAGTCGGTATCCAGTGCAGGTTCTAGGTCCTGTGCACGTTCCCATGTGTGTTCCAGCGGTTTATATCTCCAGCAGTTCGTGCATTTTGCTCTCGCTTTATTTATTTGTACATAACAGTACACACATCCACCACAAGATGGCAGTATATTGCGTTAAGTCTTCTTTAAAAAAAAAAAAAAAAAACAGCGCTGCCTGATTGAACTTGGATTCTGGGTAAAATTTGTATATGTTCCATTGTCAGTGTTTTTTGTCACTTGACAACAAGCCAAAGATCTTTTTTGATTTGCCACTGGTCCTTAAGAGAGGTTTGCAGCTTTGTAGTGATCTGTACACTTAAGTTCCCCGTAAGCTTTGTAGTTACTTACTGCACTTTTGAACTTAGTCTTCTTTCGATTGTAACCCATTTTTTATTGTATAAACTTTACAGATTCAAATATATTACTTCATAAACACGTCCAAGATGCCAGATGTTTTTGATCCGAGCAAGGATGGTGAGCAATTGAGGAAAAGAGGTGTAATGACGAGCCTCATTTAGTGACAATGAGACAGAGAGGTAAGTGAGAGGTAAATTAGTGGTGGCTTAAAGTCAGACAAGCTGCTTATCATTCACTGGCCTCTTGTGTTTACTTTTTTGACGTTTTGTGTTTCAGCTTCCTACCAGGTGATCGCAATTTTTTTATCCCCATGATTTTAAATGTCTCCCACAAAAAAGTGGTACAGCTGCACTGTTCCTGACCCAGTGAGCCACGGTCCTGAGTTTAATGCTGCACCCATAGAGGTGCTGTTTGCTTTATTCTTAATTACTAATAATTGTATTGTTTCATTTTCGATTCTACATAATTAGCCCTTTATTCTTTGTATATATGTTTTCAAATCATACCAGCTACCTTAAATGATTATTTCTTTGTTGTTCATGTTAGGAGTCGTCACAGAATATCATTTTTTTTGTCTGATTTCAGATCACAGTTTGCAGATTTGGCGCTATTCAAGATGAAACGTAATCATTGATTCAACCTTGATTCAGGGACCTGCATTAAGGAAGAACAGATTTCACCAATATGTCACCAACTGGCGCACCATTGTTATTAAAAATATGTCCTTGTTCAGCAGTACCATATTAAGGTTTGGCGTTCATTTTGACTTTCTATAGAATCAGCCATTGTGATTAATGATTGTAAAAAACTGATGAATGCATTTCTTTATCGTGATGCTTTTTGTTTAAAAACCTTTTCTGCTCTTCCTTGTCTTTAATCATCTTTTTATCTTGTTTTTACTGACATCCCTCATGAATTACAGTAGAATTTGCTTTCTGTTTGATCTTTGTTTATGCTTTTACAAGGGCAGCATTTGTCCTTGCAGGTGAATATCAATGACCTGATGATGATAAAATATTTTAGACTCATTTAATGCAGAAGTTTTTATACGTGAGCATTAACATGGTTTATCAGGGCTTGACTAGGAGGAGATTTTACATTGCACAAAGCAATTCTGTATGCAAATCCTTACTCATTATCACTGAGATGGAAATACCAAGCACCAGAGCTTAGCTGAAGGATAAACTCAAGATCCCAACAGTAAAACTTGTTATAATGCAGGCAAACCTATTATTAATTCATTAGAATATGTTAACTTCCATCACAATAAAATGTGTACAGAGCAGATTTCATCACACTGTAGAGAAAATCTTAAAATCATTTGCAACTCACACATCCATAAAAATCTACATTTTCAGTATTTAGCAGACACCTTCATCCAAGGGTGGCTTGCTATATGATTGCAGTAAACTGTCTGAGCAATTAAGGGTTAAGGTCCTTGCTCGAGGGCCCAACAGAAGCAACCTAACATTGATGAGGTCTGAATCGCTGTCCTTCAGACTATAGTCCTGGTCACTAACCACTATGGTATGGCTTGCCCACCATAAATTTGTTATAGACTAACACTTACAAAAACTCCAACAGACAAGTTCCACTGTGAGCCATGTTGCTTTTAAGGTGGCATTAAATGTTTATACTTAGTTGAATACATTACATAATCTCCAGACAACTCTCAGTTTGTCAACTCTTGTCCAGAGCTTCAGAAATTGTGTTTTACTGACCAGTATGTTACATGAATGCCTCAGTTAGTGGAATGTGACATATTCTTCATGTTGAACTTAATTAATGTTACGATTTGTTGTCTATGTCTTGCTGTATGGCTCTTTAGAGAAACAGTGAACTGAAGTGAAAAGCATTGCAAAGAAAAAAATGATTCCACTATTTCTTCTTTATCAGAACCCACAGACATTAAGTGCGGACTAATTGGCACAAAAGACCATGACTAGCTTATTATCTCCTTGTGAAACTGACCCAAACATAGTGTATAGAACTAAGTAACAGCCTAATTATGCTCTCTTAGTTTCACTATATTGCTTTACTTGTTTGAAGCTGTTAAATCTGTTTATTTGACAATTCCAAGTAATACGTTTATCTGAACAAATCAGTCATTAAGGATGTTTGAAGTAAACTTAATTGGTCTGCGTGATGAATACTTCACCATATAATATTGTTGAGATTTAAGAAGAATTACACATGGGTTAAGAAATAATGACAGTGTAAAAACAAATGCTTTAATTGGAAATGAAACACAACAAAATGAATAATATAAGTGGTTGTAACCCTTGTGGCTGTTGCACTCATTTACACTTTAAACTACTACTATTATTAATACTTAGACAAGTTTAAAGGAAATTAAGGAAGTTCCTGAAACAAAAAGCTAATAATTTTTGAATTTAGTTTTTTTCCCCCAGTGACAGTGGCATGAGTAGGACAGGGACAGTGTCAACTACTGGGTTTAGCATTGGGTTATCTACCAGAAGATTGGTGGTCCAAACCCAAACTCCATCACACAGCCACTGTTGGGTCCTTGAGCAAGACCCTTAACCCTGTTTGTGATGGCAGATCCTGTGCGCTGATTCATCTTTCACATAACTTGTAATATAGCAGAAGCAGAATTTTTACGTAATATACCATATTACCTGAAAATAAGGTTAAACTTTATTTATGTCCAATACTTTGTGCCCAAGACTTTTGCGTAGTTAAAATTATTATAAAATTATATATAAAATAAATATCATTATTTATATTTACACCATTATCGTACATATATCATACTTTTCATACATGTCGCCCAAATTTCTTTGCAATCTGATAGTTTCTAAGTTTTGCATAAAATATCATCCTTTATATTTTCAAAAGCAAGTTTCCTTTTTGGAGTGCTATTAAACCTCCAATTAGCTGTTTTATTTTGTCAGCTTATGCAGCCAACCCTTGTGGCTGTTGCACTCATTTACACTTTAAACTACTACTATTATTAATAATTATGTTTTATTACTTTAGTTTATGCTAATGACAGAACTTACGACCACTTCCTACAAAAATGGCATGACTAATGTTTAATGGTATTTATTTGTAACTAATGAAGTTGAGTGAAAAAATATATATGCTTTTAAACAATACTACTGGGAATGCAGACACATACAGTAAGTAATAATTGAGCAATGGAACAATCGAAAACACAATTTCAAAATCAATGTAATCTCATACAGCCACTGTTGTGCATGGATTAGCATTCCAGCCCTTTAACCAGAGGTATGTTGCAGACGCCCCATTCTGAATTCTTAACAATAGGTCGAGGCTAAAGAACACTCCACTGAGGGGAATGCTAATGACACTAGAGGGAATACAGATGGACAGAATATAGTGAAAACGATACAATGCTAAATGGAAAACAGAAGATTATACTTATTTTTCATATCTTAACGAAATCAGTTTATTTATTAGGAAATATTATATATATAT
>JAOTRQ010000025.1:5373676-5384174 GCA_028565875.1 Hoplisoma paleatum
ACCGTAAAATACGGTATAAACGTGCACTAGAAATCGAACAGTAGATAGCGCGACCAAGCTTTTTCAAAGTGCAGATGGCGTGACCGCAGTAAAATACTATTTGTTTGCGGCTGATCTGTGACACAAAAAGCGATTCACGTTGTGTTAATTTAAGTGTTGTAAAAGTAACTAGATCATCTGCTAATTATTAGAAGTCATTAGGAAATTCAGTATGGTATATAAGGTCCGTCGTGAGGACGGATGAAATCATGCTGTACTTGAAACAAAATTGTCCGGTAAATGAATTCTTTTCTTTAATCTTTCTCCAACATTAGGTGCCATTCTGCGAGCGTGTGTGCGCGCGCAGGATTTTCTGTATCGCTTCCGGGAGGAGCTGGGAGACTCGCAGAGTAAAAGTGTTCATTTGACAGCTTGATATCAATGGACACGTGTGTCCGAAGCTTCGGGTCGGCGTTTTATTTACTGCAAAACCCACAGAATGAAAATTTGCACCACTTAGGCGGTTCACAAAAACAATGTCGGTGGAATTAGGTGACTAAAAGCAGCGCACTGAAACAGCGAAAATGAGAAGTCGCAGTAACTCTGGAGTTAAACTTGATAATTACGCACGAATAGTTCAACAAACCATTCTTTGTCACCAAGTAAGTGCACAAACGACATTAAGACACTTTAAGTCGTGCTTTATGCGCTAAAGTTTAATACTTCTTTTTGAATTTAGACTTTCGTTGTTGTTTTAGACTAAACGTTGGTCAAGTTCAGCGGCACACTGAATGTACACATGTGGAATGTATAGCTGGAGCTGATATTGTCTATGTAGAAGCATGGACGGTGTCTGGTAGTAGACTAGAGTGATTGACATATTTGCACTTAATATTGAATACTATATGTAAACAGTATGTCGTATTTAGTTCACCTTCAAATTCACAATAAAAGTTAGCAGGTACCGTAACGGTTACCGTAAGTATTGGAAATATGAATACTGGCAAATAGCTGCTGTCGGACACGTTTAACTTCCCCCACCCCCAGTATTTTGGTTACATGCTAACACGCTAATGACGCCTCTATTTGTGTAATCTAAATTTATGGTTTATTAATAGCTTACCTGCTACAAATACATTTTAAAATCATACCTAAGATCTTTATTACGTTTGCCATGAGAAAGGCACTCCAGTAGGATGTGCCAGAAGATTACTTAAGCAAACATGTTACCTTATTACATAGTGTTGTAAACAAGCTACAATTTCAACTGAAAATACATCTTCAAAATGATTTCTGTAAACCCACAATTCTTAAGATTTTAAGTCTTAAGATGAGGATTGGACTTTCATGCTGCAGAATGACAAAACATCACCACTTGGCATCATAATTCAATACACTTATTCCTTTACATCCAGCTACCCTGGACGACCCTGCTGGGCTTGGAACTGGCATTACAATGGTGCTTGGACAGTTCACTATTGCCGATAGTGCTGGTGACATGACTTTGGATTGTGGGAGGACACGAGCACCCGGAGGAAATCCACTTTGACAATGGGAAAACATGCAAACTCAACACAGAATGTACTCAGACAGTCCTATCTGGAGATCGAACCCAGGTCCTTCTTGTTGTGTGGCCACAGTGTTAAACACAAATCCTCTGTGCCACCCCAATTCATGTTTACCTTTTGCTACATCAACTTTTCATTTTTGTTATTGCCTTTGTGAGTCTCTTTTCATACTTGTTTTTTCCATCTTCCATTATGAAACATTCCAGAACAATGCTAATGCAAAGTTAAAACACTAGTATAACTTTAGTCTTCTTTAATTTGTCTCAACTATTTTCAGTGTGTCATTGGTATTTTAATCTGTTGTTACGAAATAGTAGTGAATCTGAAAAAAAAACATTTGGATAACAACAAATTACAGACTTTAGTTTTTGTTGGATTTTAATAGTGTCCCAACTTTAGGAGTTAAACGTTTCTTTATTATTGCCAATAGGAAAAAGGAGCAAATAACCATTCAATAAATGTTGATGTTTTTATTATTATTATTATTATGGGTTTATTCTGTGTTCCTAGAAGGACATTCAGAAAATCTTTAGGGTGTTTGATGGGATCTGAATGACTAAGTACTGTATCAGGTTGCTATATAAATAAATGACCTCTTCTGGCTGCTTCCAGTGTGTATTTGTTGGTGTAACTAGAGTATCACTTATATATGCAATGTCACTCTTCAGTTAATTTACTAGTAATTCTTCATTAAAATTAAGACCAGAATTCAAACATAAACACAACTAAGGGTATCGTCAGTTTTAGATTTCTGTGTCTCTTTTTGGATGCAGTGTCGTATAGCAGAATTCACTGAAAGCCATTACTGAGAATTCCTGAGAGATTTGAAACCTTGCCCTCAGTGCTAACAGTAATGGATTAGGGGAGTAGTAAGTCCATATTTTAGACTGTACAGTAAGGTACATTTTGTCTCTTGTACATTTTTGTTTATAAAATTGCTCATGTATAATACCTGCAAATTTCATCCACAAAAATGTCAGTGTTTTGCAAAATGCATTAAAAAAGGAATCCAATGTCTTCTGAAGTACATGATTCAGCGTATTTACTATAAATGTTAGTTGTCTATTTGTCTTATATAATCCTATCAAAATATTAATAACAACGAAATATTTGTAGGACCCAGTGACTGGTCTTCTACCAGCAAGTGCAGAGCAGCCGGATGCCTGGGTTAGAGATAACGTCTACAGTATCGTCTCTGTGTGGGCTCTGAGTTTAGCCTACAGGAAGAATGCTGATCGAGATGAGGACAAGGCCAAAGCCTTTGAGTTGGAACAGGTAAAATCAGTGTCACAACATATTTACTGGTGCACGTTTGATTGTCCTTAAAATTACCTGGAGAGCATGAATGATCAAAAATGAGAAAACATGTGTTTACTTGGCTGTACAGTCATAATTAGATTTTCGTACAAACTTTGTATTTTTTCCCCCTGCATTTAACTCAATTTGTGCACATTTACAACACATTCAACACATGTACACACATAGTAAACACACACTATGGAGCAGCAGTTAGCACACATGTCTGGGCTTTGGAAGACACTGTGCTACTATGCATGGGGCAAATTTAGAGAATAGCTGCTTTGTTCGAGGGCACTTCATTTGATTCTTGTAACTGAACCGGCAATCTTAAAGAACAAGTCTAGTTCTTCAACCACCAGGCCATGGCTGCCATTATGACTTTTCACAAAGAACAATGGACCAAAATTCTTCCACAGTGATTCAAAGGGCAGTCGCAAAATGTTCAATTGCTGTTATACCGGGCAAAGGTGACACAATAAGTTATTGAGTTATGGGCACAATTGTATTTTCACATGGGCAAATTTATAATCAATCTTTTTTTCCAGTGAATGGGAAAACTGCATTTTGAGTTGATGTCTGGCATTAGTATAAGTACGGTCTAATTATTGTTTACTTTGTTGTGTATCTGCATTTGAAGACATATTGCACTCTGTGTGGAAATAGCTGGACTTTGCCTGTCTCAAATTTAGAAGCAGTGAAAATGTCAAAGTTGACTTTGTTCTATGTTATGTTCTTGAGATACGTGCAGCCAGTTTATATACAGCTGATTCAAATGAGTTTACTTAAACTCTGTCAATGGTTGAGGTTCGTAATCATAAACAGAACTGGTTTAGAGATCATCAAAAATTGCTGTTGCTGCAAAAAAAGTTGTTAAATCTTAAATAGTTTAACGTTAAAATTTGTTTTACTCTGAATGTTTAATATTTAAATATGAATGTTTGGTATTCACCAATCAGGGATACCATTCAGACCGCTTTCTAAATATTGTGTTGTTCGTTCTTGCTGCTCTCTCATGTTCCTCATGGGCACTAAACTGTGATACACTGTGTATTTTGACGTCGTTCTATCAGAACCAGCAGTAAATTCTTTTGAAATTTGTACCACAGTAGTTTGTATATTTAGTCAGACTGGCCTTCCTGGGTTCCCACAGTTTCTTTCCTGGTTTTTCACTGTTTCTTCTTTGGATCACTGTTGATTGATACTGACCAATGTAGTTCAGGAACATCCAAGAAGACCTGTGGTTTTGGAGAGGCTCCAACTTCATCAAGCTATTATAATTTGGCCCTGGCTAAACTAGCTCAAATTCTTATACTTGCCTTTTTCCCTGCAAGGATAACACATCAACTTTCAGTATATGTTTTCGTTCATATATCTCTCCCATTAAGGGATTATGAAGAGATATTTTGTGTCATTTACTTCGTTTTATAATGGTTATAGTAGTATGCTTGCTAGGTATATATGTGCTATATATTATTAGAAAAGTTTGCCAGAATTGATGCTCTTCTGTCATTTTTATTTCCGTGTATGAACAGAGTGTTGTGAAGCTCATGCGAGGCTTACTTCAGTGCATTATGCGCCAGGTATTCCAACACTTACACCTCCATCACATCACAACGATTTATTATGATTCATGTCACCAAACATCAAATCACTCATCATTAATTTTCCTATTTTTGTATAACAAATTTATAATAGATTTATCTAGCGTAAACAAATGACTTTTACCTCTGCTTCTCAGCTGGACAAAGTAGAAAAGTTCAAATACAGCAAGACCACCATGGACTGCCTCCATGCCAAATACAACACCCATACATGTGCCACAGTGGTAGGTGATGCAGAGTGGGGCCACTTACAGATGGATGCCACCTCGCTTTTCCTGCTTTTCCTTGCACAGATGACTGCTTCGGGTAAGCTGAAGAGGGTCATTACATGCCAGTTTAGCAGATTTTAGGAGTTGGCCATTCTCAAACATTTTAGAATTTGATTATTTTTGATACATAAGTTCTTACAACTAAGAAACAAACCAAATAATATTTTTCTAATACAATTATGTCTTGATAGATTTGGAAAAATAATTGAGATAGAGCAGGGTCTAGGTTTTAGGCAAATGTGTTTCAACCTTGTCTCTAGTCAGTGATTTTAAGCAGATCAGAACTGTGCTGTGCAAAAAACAGCTCTTAGGTGGATTGATTACAAAGTTTAAAATATGGCTGTCAACGACCAAGGATTTTGGACCAAAGATTTACCTTTAATGTCGGGCTGCCGCATCTATGCGCATTTACCACTCACGCCGGTGTTGTGCCAAATTCCGACTCCCCGGCAGAATTCTACTCCCTTCGCGTGCACGCAACTACAGCAAACCGATCATACATGTAACACTCGAGAATTAGTTTATTTTTATAATCTTTCGCTCATAATTTTCAATTATCATTCATAGCAAGCATCACATGACATGAAGCCAAATGTGAGTGTCAAATTTTGTGTCTGTTTGTCTCATTAACATCTCTTTTGTTTCGCTGGCTAATCTTGGTCTGTAGAATGTGTCCTGAAATGCATTTTATTTGAGGTGAAACAGAAGGGGAGATATAGGGGAGTAGAAATCTGGTAGGCAAGTAGGGAGTAGGCTTCTGCTGGGGAGTCGGATTTCGGCACAACACCGGAAGTGACAGTAAAACAGTGAGCTGGATCATTTAACCTTACCAATACTAGCAACAAAACAAAATGTACTTAATTATTTATTGCATTCAAACTTCAGATGGGCATAGGGTAGCTGGGCTACTAAGCTACTTACATTGTTGAGGTGGTAAAGGATGTTCGTGGTGGACGAATGATAGGCGAATGTTTTCGGCAAGTAAACCTCTTTGGGTCTTTATCCTTTTCAAAATGATCCCATATTTTACATCCTTCCAGACATGGCCAGAAGGCCTTCTGTCCTTGTCAAACAAATCACCAACGGTAAATTCGTGTCACGTCGTCCTTTGTCACGCCATTGAAATTAAAAGTCCCAGAAGCCCTTTGACGAGACGCAGCTTTTTTTCCCTGCGACCAATCGACCAATGGAATTTGGTCGACTAGTAATTTTTTAATCGATTATTTGCCATCAGCCCTAGTAAAAACATTGTCGACTCACAATATTATGACCAGTTCCTCATGTGGAAACTCTGGGTTGCTGGGAACACAAGGTGTGGAATGAATGCATTGCATACTGATTGTATTCTCTAGGCCATTTTTTATCTTCCAGCAAGACAATGTGACATGGTTATAAAAGCTGGACCAAGATTTCCAAATACTACTCAAATGCAACTGAGCATCTGTTGGACCATCTCAATTGTTGTTGTAATTTTCCCACTCACATTATGATGCATTGCAGTCCATGGTGGCTACTCTGTACATTAGCATTAATAGTAATTGATCCTTCTATGCTAGGTAGTATTTTGGGATGTACCATGGATTTGTACCTTCAAATCTTGTGCTGGTGTTGCAAAAGTGTCTATATAATTTTTAAAATGGCAGGTGTACAATGCATTGCCAATCTTGGGATCTGTGTGATGGCCATACAAATAATGTGGCCTGGCAATTGGGCTGGGCAATAGGAATCTTCACAGTAGGATGTTATGGAGTTATGACACCCTTTCTAAGCACTTCATCATCATTAACACGGTCAGTATATCAGGTCTTGAGAATTCTACAAATGCACCTCTGCTGAAAGACACCAAGCTTATTGCTGATGTTCACTGACACAAGCCTCACTGGGGTAGCTTCTCTTCCACCAGCTTTGTATCTCAAAGAATAGTCCCACGTGTATGGTCTTCGACTTTATAGCACTGACCCTCAGGCCTGGCTTCTCTTTTAAGGTTGGTCATTCCCATGCTGCAAATTCAGCTTCTTTTTTTAAGAAGTCCGATTTTAAGCCGAATGGTTTCCAGTACTCAATGCATTGTTTAATGATGTTAATAGGATATTAGCATTGGGGAGGTTTTAATAATGTGATTCAACAGTGTCAACACACACATGCTGTTCAACTAACCAGAATATGCTTCTATGCATTATACATTGTTTAAAAATAAGTAGCATTCTCTCATGCTTTCATGTGGAGCACTTTATGTGGACACTTGACAGCTTTGTCGTTACCCTGTGGTAACGTAACCCAAATCATCTCAGTTAGGTTAATCTGACACTGACACTTTCACTCTTTTTTGGTGTGTACAATGTAGAAAATAAAATCAACAAAATCCATTGAATGAGAAAGTGTCCAAACCTTCGCAGTACTGTAAAGAGCTTTTATTTATTTATCCAAGGTTCACAATGGTTTAATAAACCCATTCTCTGCCATAATCAGTACCAATTGAGGTAAATAGACCAACAATACCACCAAAGTCGAGGGCCTGAGCAACCTGTGCAAATCTGATGAAATAAACATTTGTAAGAATGGTAATAAGCGCCTCTTGTCTGCACTGACAGTGCTAAACTCGCCCCAATTGCATTAGCATGAGCTGCAAAATATGAGGTGGCTGACACGCGCAGTTGCTCGCTGGATGATGGAGGAGCGACTTGCTTTTTTAATAAACGCGCTGGGCTCCCATAAAGAGCATCTCCTAACTGCCTTTGTATCGAGCTGATTCTGTTGCTGACTCGCAGGGGAATTTATGTACAAATAATTACTTTTTAATAGCCCCGTAATGTGATTTCCTGCCAAAGAAATATTCAAATGGTTCTCAAAAAAGCAAGAGCAGTACAGTATTTTATCAGCCTCCAGCTAGAACTGGATGTGGGGAGAAAATGGAGACAGATTATTGTTTGCAATTATTATACAACTGTCATCTGGCTTAGACTGATACCAATTTTGTAAGACTGATTCCACAGAGAGAGAAAAAAAAGGTTGAGTCTGAGGTTTGAGGCTTTATACTGCTTATGTGTCACTAGAGAGTGATCCATGCTTTGATTCGTTTGATTCAGGTACTTCACAATATGTGCTAATCACAGCACATTTAATTAGTGAAGTCATTTACTTAGCTTTTCCACAACCACCCTGCATTTTCAATATCGCAAAATAAACAAGAGCTCCCTCAGTAAGTTACCTGTTTCATAAACAGTGTGTTCACAAACTCTCCGTTTGTGATTGGTCGCTTGTTAAAAGCCTTAGCTGCACCTAGTCTGAAGCAATAAGCTCATGGCATTTAAGCAAGAGCGTGGGGTAATTCACTGATAGGATAAGTCCTTCCTCCTGTTTGTTTCTATCTGTTAGTTTGCTTCTGTCTGATCATTTTGCTTTTGTTTGCTCATGGTGCGTTTGCTCCTGTTTGTTTGGCTCTGTTTACTTTTTAATTGTTTAACTATTTGTTTGCTGTCCATTTCTTCTTATTCTTTCTTATTCTCCACAAGTCTTGTTTAGCCCTGTTCTTGTTTATTAATTTAAATTGCAATTTTGAATAGCAGTTAGCTTATAATTTGGGTGATTGCATCCCAAACTGCACACTTGCATAATTTGAACACTGTGTTGTAATGTGTCCAAGAAACACGTCAAATCTGGGAAACACCCAGAGACACTAAAATGGGCAAGAAATACATTGTGAAACGATGGAAACTAAACTGACACCTTTATAATTATGTAACAGAATCTTTGCAAAGAGATGGGTTTTTGGAATGAAAAAAGTATTTCTGATTACCAACTGCCATTGCCAAATCAGAAGCAGAGGCAACCACTTAAAGTGCGTAGCGTTAATGAAATTATTCCTTAGTAAAGCAAATAAAAGAATAGAAATTCCTTATATAAACACAAACGAGTGGATATTTCGGTGGACTAGAGACTTGTGATCAAATGTTATTCTGTCATTTCCCACAAAGTGTAGTGTTTCATTTGAGACAACACTTTGATGGGCAAGTGTTGTCTCCAACGAAACACTACACTTCTTACTTTACACGTTTCTTGCGTGTGTAGATTAGCATTAGCACAGCAATTAGCATTTACTTTAGCATAGGTTACATGTTTGTTTTGCTTGTCTAATGTAAACTTTTGTGTAATTGTAAAGATTTTGTTAAATAAGATTTGTGAATGGGTGCCCTTTCCTTTTGTCTCATTGTTTTATAAAAGAATGTCCTGTTATCAAATCTTTGCAAATAGATGTGCCTCCAGGGTTTTGACAGGTTTTTTTGTCCTTTGTAACCATATCATTCTGAACAGTTCAATGGGTCAAGCACATATGTAGAAACACTTGGCAACTTGACAGGCCAACTATGCAATGAAGGACATTTAACATTTACTCATACCACACCAGGGACTGTGAATATCCAGTCCTATGACCAGAATGTGGTCAATGCCTGATATGTCTATGAAGGATTTTTCTAGGCTACAAAATGCACCACTGATAATTGTCTCTATTATTAGAGTTCTGCAGCTTTCATTGGTATTTGCATTGGGATTGTCTGTCCAAAAATTATTGCCACCTTGCAACGCGGAAGCACAGGTACTCCAGCTCCAGCATTATGGCACATATATACAAGCTTTCTTCAAGAAGGTTTGCTTAAAAGCATGGATGAGATAGGTCAGCATTCAAAGAGAGCTAGACAGGAACATTTAAAGCCATCAATCCAGCAGCAGACTGGAGTAAGGAGGAACATGTGAAGTCCTCCAAAATTACTTCTTGCATCCTACTTTAAAAACGGAAATCAGGGTCTAATATCCTCTAATGAGAGCTGTGCTCTCTGCCCAGCCCTGTGCAGATCGATTGACCTGAATTGGCAGGTCTGTACTCTTAACACAGAGCCAGATGTGAGAACCTGAAGACGCTGTGTTGAATGTGATGCTGCATGCATCATCCAGCATCTAATTTGGCATTGAATCAGTGATGGTCTTAAAAAATCTGCTCTGCTCTCCATCAGTTATGTTCAGTTGGTCCAGTCCCTGTGGAGACAAAGTGAGCCAGGGTCATCCCACTACTACCAAAATGGACTCTCAATATAGTGGGATGCCTTGAAAAATACGCTTGTGAATCACCAGTCCATGTCATGTTATTCCAAAAAGGTCGTGCACTTTTGGTCAGCATTGTTATGCACCTTGCAACCTGCCAATAATTTTTGTATTGTGTAATATGGTACATTAATCAAATAAGAAAGTGGGGACTATGATTTGGGACCTCATGAAACATTTAGTGTTTATGTGGTGTTTTCAGAGACACTCACAAGAAGCAGTAGCCTATTGTTTAATAGTAGTTAATTGCACTGGGCCAGTAATCAGATGTTTTCTTTAAAGTTGCTGTTGTTTACCCCTTTAGCAAAGCCTTTAACCCTCAGTTGCTTAGATTGATTCTTGTAACTGCAATGTAAGTTGCTTTAGATAAAAGCCTCTGCTAAATATAGAAAATGTAAATATAAAATGATGTTATGGATTAACGAAGTCTGGTAAAATTATGGTTTATTATTAATTATCTGTTTAGTAACAACACAGATCTCATTCAATCTCAACCAAGCCAGACAATTATATATATATATAATTTGATGGTGGTAACGAACAAGCCATCAAATAAAGGAAAGGGAGAAGCTATGGGAATAATAGTACTCGGAAAGTGGGAATTAGTGATTATAAGTAAGCAAGGACTCGTATATATACAATTGAGGACGATATTATTAGCCCCCCTATGAAATTTTAAGTCTCC
>JAOTRQ010000025.1:5394370-5410650 GCA_028565875.1 Hoplisoma paleatum
ATTGTGATCTGCGGCAGCCCGGCATTAAAGGTAAAACTTCACAAATATGTATCCCGGTCTAAATGGTATTTTTAGTCTACTAGTCGATTAGTTGGAGTAAATGACGACCACTGGTCGACGAGCAAAATCCTTGGTTGTGGACAGCCCTAGTACGGACACTGGTAGGCCATTCCAGTGGAAGATGAATTTGCTTGGCTAAGTAGGAAGAAATGGAGAATTAAAGCATAAATAAAGCTCCGTTTCACTGGTCTTAATATATACATACCTGACTTGTTTTTATTCTGATCTATACGAAAGACAGAAATCAAGAAGCAGGGCTAATTATGCTTTCGTGGGCTATTATCCATAAATCATGAAGGCACCATTTGGTCTGGAACCTTCAAACCGCATTAACGACAGGGCAAACAGTTTGCTACTGCTATTTAAAACTTTCTAAAAGTAAAAACTTTTAGAGAAATAATTTTAAATGACAATAATCACAAACCATGTGCTATATATTTCGGTTCTAATGTTTAATTATTATCTTCCATTTGTTCAGTTGAGAAGAAAGAAAGGGGAATGAGGGAGGAGTATATAAAGACTAAGAGCTATTAGAATCATCACCGCTAGCTGTGCGCGATGGGTCTTCTGTGTGCACTTCTGTTTTATAGCCTGAGATGTCTCCCACCTGACATGCCAACAATAACCCTCAATAAGAATAAAAAGCATCATCAACATTAATGGTTTACACACATTTACACTTACTTAGTCTCACACCCAAACTCAAAGACTATAGCGCACACCCCGGAATCACCCTACCGTGTCCTATAAATCTGCAGCTACTATTTTTTTCAGGCTTCACATCCCCGCCTCCTTTAAAGTGTGCAATAATAGCTTTCATTTGGTTATGGGAGAGGAAGGGCCGCCCTGAGATAGCCAGATTAAATCTTACGTGTGCCAGAGGAGAGAGAGGAAACAGCATTGTGCTGTCAGGAGGGCGCTGGTGAAAAATAACCTGTCATCACTTTTCTTCCTCGTCAGTACCGTGTGTTCTGCTTTACTCTTCTTGGAGGCTCGCTCACTCTTAGTTTAGGGAGTAATTCATGAGGCCAGGTTTCCGAAACACAAAACGAGACACGTAGGATGTAACAAATGTTACAAAAGTAGTAACGTTACGTTTATTTGTAGATCAAATTCAGTTTCCTTTACATCTAGAAACAATTTAAAGCATCCCTAATATGTAGAACCTCAGAAATTAGAATCAGATTTGTATTAATTGGTACAAATTTAGTGATGTATAGTGGTTATCTGTTCAAGTACTACGAAGTTGCCTCTGTTGGGCCACTGAGCAACTCCCTTAACCCTTGATTGCTCAAAATTGGTGTTCCATTGTAACTGGAAGTCACTTTGGGTGTTAGTCACTTTGGATAAATGTAAATGTAGTCAAACTTAAGGGGAAAAAAGAGGAACAAGCGCAAAAAAAAACGATCCAAAGCTTAATAATAGCCTGGTGTGAGGGTGAGGATGAATGAATAAAGGAACTGAATAAAGGAATTCAGTGGCTCACGTCATCCATTGTTAATAAATTCGACAATTCAAATGAAACGTACTGAAAATGTCTTGTTCTGAAATAAAGGAAGGTGGTAAAAGAGAATGTCAGAGATGAGAGTGGGATAAGAGTGCTTTCCAGATGTGTAGTAAAAAAGAAAAGCGCTCAGGTGGACTCAGGCTGCAGCTGCAGCTGCTGCTTTGAGGTTCCAATAGATTGGAATTATTAACAGCACAAACACACACACACTGTGCCAGTCTGCCAGGGCAAACATGATTGACGTGTGAAGGCAAAATTAACACATGGTGGTGTCTGTGTGCGCTCACAAGAGTGTAAACTGTGAGAGAAAGTATAACAGTAATTGTGTGTGTTTGGGGTCTGTGTGCGAAATGATTTCTGTAAGTGGAGATCAGAAATTGCTCTTAGACTTCCCTATTTCAGCGGGTGAGCGGGTCAGCGCTGGGCTCACACAGCACGAACTGGGTTTGGCAGTATGGATGTGTGGAAGAGTACAGGAGTGTTGACAGAGTCGATCGATCCAGCTGCTGATGGGAAATGGGCCAAACCCCTGTTCTGATCCTTAAATAATAACAATGCTTCTGCTGCTCAAACACACACACACACACACACACACACACACACACACACACACACACACACACACACACACGCTCACACATTTTTTAAAGGAAACATACCTTTAACATAAAAGGAAGTAAGTAAGTAGTTTTAAGTAGTTAGATTGCATAAGTTTGTTCTTGCCAGTTTCAGCTTCTTTTCAGAACAAGTAGTTTCACGTTTATGCAAATAAGATGTTGTTGGACACACCCTACACATCCCATGTTTATGCTGAGTGGACGAATCACCAAGTGCAGGGTGATGCCCTAGAGGTTCTAGTGAAATTGACACAATGTGATGTCACAACAGGGGAGAATTACCCTGTCATTTCAACGCTCATACATATATTTTTTACCAATTGCACCAAAATATTTGTATAAGAGTGGTCGAGACCCCAATGTAAATACAAACGCATTCAAAAAGAGTTTTGCATAGTATCCGCTTTAATATAATTTTGAGAGCACAGTGAATATGTTGGAGCCCTGTGAGGAGGTTGCAAAGAATCGTTAAGGGAAAGAAGATTTTCATGTGATAAATATATATATAGATAGATGAAACTTTTGTTTTGCTAGGCGACGGTGTTAAAGTCGTACTTTTTAAATACGCTACTCATGTGTTTGTCACTTTGTATTTATTTATTTATTTTTGTTAATTCATATCAAATTATCACTTCTGTTTTGAAAAACTCCCTGCTTGATTTTTGTATTACGATAAAATAAACCCAAATTATACTTCATGCTCTTCGGGGCCCACAGACGAAAATTACAAGTCAAAAATGTACCAATTAGCACCAGAAGAGTGTGCAAAATGTGCCTAATTAGATTTTGAAAATGAATAGCAATTCCTGACTCACACACCCCAATTAATTTCAATGTATGCAGAGATAACAGCAGGCCTGACCATGTTAACATCACTGAGCGAAGAAAAAGTCCCTTAAAGTGTCTATTTTGTTAATTTTTACTGCCAACGAGTGGTGGAACGCGATGGAGTGTAGAACAGAGCTAGTGGGGTATTAAGAAGGGTTCATGCTCTAGGTTAGTACTCATATGAGGAGGACACAAATGCCAAATGGAGATGAGTGGAGTAAATGGAATTATTGGAAAAGGGGAAAATCATGGAAAGAATTACAGGATGGGTGGCAAAAGCTAAATGAATACAAAATAATGTACCCGTTGCTTTGTGTCAAATGGTCTGTTTGATTATGTAACTATATTTCACGATCGTTTTAGTCGTGGTCAGTTATGGATTGTTTGAAAACCACAAAACAGCATCACTGGGGATGAGTACCTAACCAGATTATCCTTTAACATATAGAGTAAAAGACACTTACTGTATATGGAAATTATTTTTAAGTCATTGTGTAGATTCTTTTTTTAAACCGTCCATCCATAAAATGTTTTCATATCTGTGATGAGTTTAAAAACCAAATGCTAGTAACACATGGTATTAACCTCTCTGACTCCCTTGAACGGTGCATTACTATAGAACTAAACTATTCTTCAGACATAAAACAGCATTTATAAAGCTTGCAAATCTACCAGTTAGCTTGTTTTGGTTTGTTCAGTACCGCAATCAAACGCAACGTTCCACCAAGGTCACTTCGAGGTCACTAAAAATGTTAAGTAGTCACATACTCAGTCGGAATGGGATATTAATAGCAGTCGGTAATGCAGGACAATACACATCAATCATGCAATAATACACTGTACATTACATCTATACACAGTATACACAGTATACAAACACATATTCACTGACTCATTGTCATAATTTCATCCCAAGTGGAGAAGCGAGAGTTTTCACTAGCACAACAACACAGAGATTCCAAATTCCTTGGTTTTTAAATTAACTGTGTCACCAATTGGCTGGACCCAAACGTAACCACTAGGATACATAAACCAGTGTATTATACAGCCATTTCAAGCCTGGATAAATAGGTGGGTTGTGTCAGAAAGGGCATCATGTAAAAACTATGGCAAAACAAGGTCCAATGTGGTATACATCCCACTCATTTCCAGTCTATCCATCGACTAGTTTTATCACCACTTAGTTTTACTAAGGCTCCACGGTTGGACACACACTGGGCGAATACACTAAACACCTGAACACGTCGCCAGTCTGTTGCAGGGTACAGAGACAACACACCCAGAGTACAATTTAACTGTCTCCAATTAAACTGCCTGAATGTCTTCGAACTTGAAATCAAACCCAGGACTTCTTTATGTGAGACGATGGTGCTAACCACCATCATGCCGCCCCATTTCCAGTCCCTGGAGTCTTTTTTCTTACCTCTTTTAAATACTTAAATAGATGCACTTGTTTTGACTTTCTAATCCCTGTGATTTCAGTATTTAAACCCATTTTGTTTTGTAACCCAGACTGATTTTGACAGCTGCATGATCTTAATGCACGCTTTACTCTGTTTGTGTTTGGGATAACCAAGAAGATTTGTGGATTGTGATTTGGATTTGTTTGGCTCTTTTGTAGTCTCATCTATAAATAAT
This sequence comes from Hoplisoma paleatum, assembly GCA_028565875.1. Taxonomy (NCBI): domain Eukaryota; kingdom Metazoa; phylum Chordata; class Actinopteri; order Siluriformes; family Callichthyidae; genus Hoplisoma; species Hoplisoma paleatum. The sequence continues at coordinate 5,399,021 of JAOTRQ010000025.1, forward strand.
TCTGCACATGCATTCTAAGTGAGTCATCATTGCAATATTCTTGATAAAAGACCTTCATATAAGACCTTAATAATTATTAGACCTTAATAATTATTCCCTATCCAGACTTTAAAATGTATATAAGCATTTGGGCTGACACTTACAAGACAGTCAGTGTTGGGCCAACTACATTATGTCCAGTTTAGGAATGATTAATCTGGTTTAATGATTTACATCATAGTCCTAAAACTGTATTAATTTCACACTATTGCTGCAATCTCTTGATTTCAAATGATTTCACTTGTCACTAGGCATGTCAGACACTACTGACATTGTGTATAACTAATATACATCATCCATCACTGATCTGCTGACTTAAAACTTTGTACATAAACTCTTGTAATCGTGAGGTTGCCGGTTTAATACCAAGAGTTAACCAAAGTGCTCTCCGGGCACCATGGCTAGTGCAATAATAATTCCTAAGTGAGTAAAAGCACAGTATTGAAAAAGTTCTCTAAATTTAGTAGAAACGTATATAATATCAAATAATAACGAACATAGTAGTTATTATAAACAGTTAATATAAAAATATCACATTTACATAAGTATATTAACAATGCATCATGGAGTAAGATTCATTATTACCTTCCTGCCTCTATTTGGGACTCAATCACAGTGTTAAGGTTTGCTTCCAGTCCTGAATATGTGGGGTCTGGGTTGGCTGGTATTCTCATGTTTTTCAGATTGAATGTGCATGGTTGACTCCGATCTCTCGGGCCAGGGCTGTCCACTTCAATTGTAGACAGATGTGCAGAGCTTGGGGGTTCTTGCTTCTCTAAACTTTGGGTCATTAGGGATTTTGGGTTGCTGTCGTTCAGTTTTTCCTGTTCGATCACTCAGGTTTGATGACGATGGGTGACCTTAACGCTTTGTGACCAGTCCACCCCAAACCGTGAAGAGTCTGGTTCCTCTTTCTCAATTTATAAGTTGTTATTGTTTGACTTGCCCTCGACTTGCTCAAGACAAAATCGTGGTCTGTTGGTCTATGCAGCTGCTTTGAGATAATGTCCATGGTTTAAAGCACTATATAAATAACCTTTAGTTGATGTGGTTGGCTTTTCAGGTACAGAACTAATCAAAAGTTTGGACATACTTTCATATTTAATGTATTTTTTGATTTGATCTTTTTTAAGAAAAGAAACTATCTAGTCAAAGCACTTTTCAGATTAGCAGAATATATACAGTAACGTTCTTTATTATATGTTATAGCTCGTTGATTGAATCTAAGATTGCAAGTCTTTGAGGTTTATCATCATCTGTCGTGAGTACAACTGTCAAAAGATTCCCGGAATTTTCAGAAATGTCAGGCAATGTAGAGCAAAGACCATGGTTGAACATCCTTGGCCTTCAAACTCTCAGACATCTCAGCAATTCATAAGAAACCGTTTAGCCGCTGTGAGAAATATAATCACATGGATTTCAAAGCACTTAAAATCATTATCACTTATCACAGTCCGTCAATGCATTACAGAAATATAATTTATATTTCTGTAATGCAAAGACTAATTCTAGCAGATATGGTTTAGAGAAGTACAGTGATGTCCAGGGCAGTGATGGTTAAGGTACTGAACTAGAGATCATAAGGATGCTGGGTCATGCCCCACTACAACCAAGTTGCCAATGTTGACCCAAACCGTCAATCATTCAAAATTGTGTTCTGTTATTATTGTAAGCAGGTGTGGATGAAGGTGTCTGATAAATGTAAATGTACATCCAGGCTGTTCCAAACATTAGCACAACAAATAAATTAATTTCAGATCATTGATCAACTTTCGCTGGCTTTAGACATCACCATGCTTTTTTCAACAAGACCATGCAAAATCACATGCTGCACACATCACCAAGGCACGGCTGTGAAAGAAGCTATCCCAGTTGTGGACTGCATTGCTCTGGGGGTGGAGGGTGTAAGTAAGTAAGTTAGTAAGCTTTATTTATAAAGCACTCTTTACACAGTTTGCACTGACCAAAGTGCTGTACATAGAAAACACCGATAAAACACAGAAAAAATAAGAGATAAAGTAAAAACACATAACAAAATAAACATATAACATAAAATAACCATTAAAACATCTCAGTCTCTCATTGTTCAAAAGCAAGTTTATATAGGTAAGTTTTTAGTTCCGATTTAAACACCGAGACAGAATTTGCTTGGCGAATACTATACTGTATAGTGAAACATAATGGATGGACATGTTGATTCATCATATACTATTTAAAGCCATAAATATATTCTTGAATGATGACAACAGGGGTAATTAAACTGGCTTAAACTGATATACTGATATATAAGGGTAGTGATGGCTAAGTGGTTAAAGTACTGGGCCAGAGATCAGAAGGTTGCCAGTTAGACCCTGTTGAACCTGTTGAACCAGCAGTCTGTCCAATTTGTATGAGCCAAATAGAAATACACTTCATGCTATACAGAAAAAATGTTGTTGTTTTTTTGATTGGTCCGTAAATTATTTTAAAAAACTGTTTAAAAAATAGCCGTTGCTTGTATTGCATTTAGGGGCAAGGCAGAATCTGGGTAGCAGGGCTTAGCCAAGTCTGATTATTACTGGACTGGCCTGTACGCCTGCAGTGCTAACATGTCCCCAATAGATAATTTTGTGTGTGGATGTGGTTACATGATACCAGGTTTAATAACATCACTGCAGATTCGGTGTGTGGAAAGAGCTCCTGTGGAGAGTGGTTGCTTCATACCACGCAGACAATCTGTTTTCTTGCTTTTTAAATTCAAAGCAACCACCTAAACGACTTTTGTGTATTCTTTCCATCCTCAGTTTCACCTCCTCACATCTGCTTCGCATCGGCCGACGCATGATTTCGAACAGTCTCACTCAATCCTGCTATTTTTCTCCACACATCAATGATCACAACAGCGTTTCTGCATCTCTGTGTATTTCAGAGTTTATCTCGCCATCCTCGTGAGTCTATTTCTTCGGCTGTCTTAGCTGAGGAGGAGACGCAGAATGGCTTTCTGCATGCTGTGAGAGAAGCAGCTCAGTACAGCTGGAAAAAGGTCACCGATGACAGGCCTTTTAAACCGACCTGTCAGAGAAATAGATACTGTACATCTCTCTTTCTCTCTCTCTCTCTCTCTCTCACTCACACACCTATTTTTCGAGAGTCATCACTAACCCAAACATGCCACAATTTATACTCCTAATCATTATAAAGTAGCAGTCATTCTACACTGGTGCCTAAAGGCAATTAAGCAAGATGGTCTGTTGATTACATTGCGTTTTGCATTCAGCAATCTCGTTTCTTTGCTTTGAGCAACTTCTTTGCTTGCTCTAACATTAAATATAAAGGCCAATTAATACTTCTGAACCCTTTCGCTCAATCCGCTCAGCCGTTGTGTCGTCTGAAATTCTACAGACTGCAAGGATTAACGACGTTCGTCACTAAAACAAGAGGGTGAACACAACTGCGATAGAACTGTCAGAATGATCGACGTCCCCCTTGCGTTGTGACGATGTACTACTTTGTGGTGCAAATGACCTCGACACAGAAACGACAGAAACATGGAAAACGACATCGTTGATGTGATGCCGGAATATAAATCGGCCTTAACTGGAAAAAATACAGTATGCAAGTAGCACTCTGGCCACTGTGCTACACAAACACTTGAGCAATAATCAGGTTTTCATTGTGTTGACTTAGCTAGCTAATAGCAACCGGTGTGTGTTTCACTGTACAGCATATCAGTTCCTGCTATCAGTCAATGTGCTGTGCAAATTGTAAACAAAGAAAAGACAGTCCACTGACAATTCATCTTTCTTTTAGAACTGGAGTGAAGTAAATTTCAATAAAACTGTAATTAAAACAACTGGAGGCATCAGTGGGGTGTTTTGAAATGGTAGCATCTTCGTTTTCATTAAATTACTTATGTAATTGCTTTTTACAATAAAAAACTGACTCTTAAATAATCTGTATAATTGTATTTTTAAGGATAACTAGTCTGTACACATTGTTCGGTTTTACCTATTCCGTTGCATCCTACTATAGGGGGTGTTTGTCTCTGTACCCTGCGACAGACTTGCGACTTGTTCAGGCGTTTCATGTATTCACCTAGTGTGTGTCCCACAGTGACCCTAAAATAGTATTAAGCTGTTATAAAACTAGATAATGGGATGGTCGGATGGTTTTGGTATGCCACCCAAGCAACCCCTTTTAAGCACCACTGATAACAAACAGTGTTAGCTGTAGCATTAGCTTACTTTCTAACGATGTGGCGGGCAACACAGTGGCTTAGTGGTGAGCAGCGTCAGCTCATAGCAAGATATTCCGGGTTTGATTTCCGGGTCGTGTGTGTGTGTCTGTGTTTAATTGCAGGGATTGGGTTAATAGTGGAGGAATCATTCCTTAGTGTGTAAAAGCACAGTGATGAAAAAGTATTATCATTTTTTTAAACAACTCAAAAACTAGATGCTCGATTTGTGCCTCCAAGACAAATCTCGCTTTCTTTATTGTTTCTGCAAAGCTCAGAATATATAATTTACATGAACCATTTAAAATCACGAGGGACTGGATGACTTCTGACTAAAAGAGTCATCAAGCCCAGCGATGTTTTGTCAAAATCCAGTCATACTATAGATTTACTGCCACCTAATGGCTAATTTAGCAATTACATCTGTATTTTTCTAATCATCTAAACGAGCCTGAGACTTTTAATTAACTCTGGGCAAAACATGAAATGATTTAATCTTCTGGATACTCATTTAAAAGGGCACTCAACTGTCACTCCATCTGCCTCTTTACATCAACAGAATGACCTGTGTCTCTAGGTGTCGTTCTATATTCTATGAAGCCAAATCTTTCAGCACATTTTACTGCACAAGCTGACAAATCTCCAGCACATAGTTAAAGCGCTGACTTAAAAAACGTAATGATTTACCGGTCAGTTTAGATACAAAAAGCGTTCAATGACCGAGACGGTGACTGAGATCCGGCCAGCAAATGGAAGAAAACATGCTATTTATTATACACTATAGAATATACAAGCAGCAAGGCCGGCGTCGTGGTTAGCATTGTCACGTCACAGCGATGAGTCAAGGGTTTGATCCTCAGGTAAGGCGTACTGGGGCTTTCTACATGAAGATCTCTGTCTGCATTGGTTTGCCACTAGGTCAACTGAAGATACATAATTGTCCAGTAGATACACAGCTCCCGATAGTGCTATGCATTGTGGAAAGGCCCTTAGCGATCTGCTTTGTAAAAAATATATGCTGGTGTATCGCAGAGAAATTCTGTGGATCAGTACGGTCTACAGAGCGCCACCGATCAGGCAAAACATTATGACCGCTGACAGGTAAAGTAAAAACTGTTCTGATGTCACAGCTACTTGTTGACTTTTTCCAACAATTTGAATTAAAATTGAATTGTCTTTATATATAATGCAAGTCAGACTGACTTGGCATTAAAAAGCCCTCAGACAACAGACCCCGTTGGTGAGTTTGTAAGCAATGATGGATTCGTGAATAGGAGAAAGGAATGAGAGCAGTGTGCTGTCGTTTCACTCAAATTGTTGTCTATGTTGCTGAGCACCAGGCAGGAAAGTGCAAGTCCTACACACTCATACACACTCGAACAGATTTAGAAAGTGTGAGTGACAATTTTTCTTGCACCTTTTTTCTTTTTTTTCTGCTGTGTAAAAGTGTAAAAACTTGGTAAAGTGTTCAACACAGACTGGATTATAAGTTTTTGTCATCTAAGGATCAACTACCTACACAGATCAGGCATAATATTATGACCACTTTGCTAATATTTGTCGTTCTCTCTGAGGCACAGTTTACTCACACATGCCAAAAGAGCAATTAGGGACTAGGTGCCTTGCTGAAGGGCACTTTAGTCATGTTTTACTTATGTCCTATATTTAACTTGTGTTTATTGTCTTATGTTTAACCTATGTTTTATCTATATTATACATATGCTTTGCCTAATTTCAATATTTAACCTATGTCTTATGTTTAGCATATGTTTTTCCTATGTCCTATGTTTAACCTATTTTTTGCGCAAGTCCTATGTTTTACCTTGTTTTTATAGACTTATTATATGATCCAACAGATGATTACTGTAGATCTCATTGCTGATAAAAATTTGGTTCTGATAGAAGGTGTCAGAATACCAAGAATATTGAAGTTTCAGCGCTGTCTTGCAAGGAAAAGTTGGACTAATTTTACACAAAATTAGCACGTTTATCATGGTATCATGGTATGTCTAATGTGTGTATAATGTAAATATAGATCTGAGATAACTTCAGGTCTTTACCTGCTACTTGCTTAGCCAAAATAATTAAAATGTGTGAACAAGCTGTTTAAAATAAATAATAGTTCCGCAGTAATTAATCTAAGATGATGTCGGCTTTTATCTGCGTTGCTCAGCTTTTTAATTGCTGATTACATGTTGTTGATCTGATCGAGTTCAAAGGGGCCTATAATGTAAATAACAGGAGGTAATGGATTATCCAACTAAGACATGGAAGCTCGGCTGTCGAAGACCCAAAGGGGCTGTGACATTTTCTTCTAATCTCATTTTAACCTCTCATACTCTGATAAGACACACGCCCGTCCACACGATACCCAGATCGAATCTTTTCCGATGCCATTAGTAGCGAGAGGGCAAGCAATTAAAGGGCATTTTGATGGATATGTTCATTGTCTACAGGCAGTCGGTCCAGTATGGGTTCAGCATTATTGCCTGCAGATCGATGTCTCACTGCGCACACCGACCTTATTGCAGAGATCACAGATCAATAGCACAGTGAGCCACGCTCCCGCATGCAGGGCAAACAAAGACGTGGACTTGAACCCTGACCGGCAAATGAAAACTCAATCGGAGTGACCCAGCAGGGCCTCAGAGGACTGGGACCGGTGACTGGAACAAATGTGCTGCTTTGAATTAATCAGTGTCTCATTAGTTCGGCGATTAGCACTTGCATTCCGCTATTGAAGAGATACTACTGGCAAGAGTAAAGTTTCAGAAATCAAACAATACATTCTACCCATGATGCAATATGATTCACATTACTTGGTTCAAGATACTATCTTTCTCGATTTTGAACCAAAATTTGAAAACTTAATGACAAATGATTGTTAAAGTTGATTTTATTATTTCTGGTAATACTCTGCTTATCTTTAATTCTTCTAAAAAGAAATCCTAGTTCTTTATATTTCTGAAGAAGACACACACTATACCAAATAATGCTTCTTTTTTAGGAATAAAATGTTTTAAAGTATTCTCTACATGCTCTAATGTGTTTTAGGTGTGATTGTCTTACCCCTTTTTATAATTTGATTATTATATGTGATATAATATGTGTATTTAATATTTATTGTATTGTATTTTGAATAATTTTATTTAATTGTTTTACTTCTTTGTATTGTTTTTAGGTACTTCGGTATCAATAATGCTTTGCTCAATCTAAAAAAATTTAATGTTATTGCTTTTTTAAGGTACTACCTGGCAACAAGCAGGATGAAAAACGCCACTGCCATCTGCTGGTTAATAATATTATCAATCTTGTGGAGCTTCTAGTTTATAGTTTTACCACCAGTTAATTTCAATATCTTCGATTAACATGATTACATATTTTTGGACTGTGGGAGTTAACCTGAGTACCCAGAGGAAAATCGCATAGCCACGGGGAGAACATGCACAATTGAAAAGCCCCAGATCACCTTGCCTGGGAAGGTAAGGTGACAGTGCTAACCTTTAAGCTAACGTGTCGCTTACAAAAGTAACTAAATAAGGTTTAAGCACAATATATAGAAGTAACACCACTCTCCCCCCAGTGTGTGTGTGTGTGTGTGTGTGTGTGTGTGTGTGTGTGTGTGTGTGTGTGTGTGTGTGTGTGACAGATGACCTGTTTGGGTGTTTAGTGTATTCACCCAGTGTGTCCCACTGGGGGCAGCAGTGAGCACACTTGCCCAGCACAGTGAGTAACCCTGGTAGTGCAGTTAGGGGTTTGGTGTCTTGCTCAAGGGCACTTCAGTCGTTACCAGTCGACTCTGAATGGAACCAACAACCTTCCGCTCACAACCCAAGTTCTCCAATCACCAGGCCACGACTGCCCCATAGTGTTTTCTTCTTCCTGTATTCATGTGTCTTCATTTTCCGTTTGCATTTAACCCAGAAGGAAGAATTAAGTCATCACTGCTAAAAATAAAAATAAAAAAGTCATCACTAACATGTTTAGCACAGTTTAATCCAGACACAAATCAATGCTTCCATCTATAGGCCAGGAGAAGAGACACAAGCAGTTTCATCAGGTCAAATAAAGATGCCATAATGTAACTACATAATACCATACCACCTGTGTTACAGTATTTCTAAGACACTGTTATATATGATCTTTTACATAGTGGTGTGTGTAACGGTGCCACCCCGGGGAGAGATGACAACCATCTTCTCGAACCTTTTTCAGCAGGTTCTTCATTGCTATAGCCATTAATTAACCTGGTGTTTAGAGAACTGGGCAATGTTGCTGGTTTGATTCAGAGAGTCTGCTGGTCATGACTGAAGTGCCCTTGAGTGAGATGTCAAACCCCTGACTGTTTCCCGGGCGTTGTGGCAAGGGCTGCACACTGTTTTGGGCACTGTGCCCTCTAGTATGCTGTGAAATTAATTTCTGGGGATGCCCATTCCCGCCAACTTAAAAAATATAATTCCATTTTTTTTTATTATATAGTCAATTGCTTTCTCCTTATTTTAGTATAGTATATTATTTGAAACTGTGCATAAATAATGAGGATATTTCAGTAGATTTATTTATTATGATACTGATTTAAGATTTACATGGTACTGATTTATGACAGATTTATTAAAAACAAGGTATTTAATCTGTTAAGAACCTATTGTAGTTTTTCCACTATATAAAGCAAGTATAAAAAATGGCCACTAGATGGGGGTGTATATCCATCAAACACACTAGCAGTTCAAACAAATTTCTGGGACCCCCTCGATGGGTCATGTTGTTATTCTGTACTGTCAAGGTCATTAAGGCTCTAACTACTTTGCCATCTAGGTTAACACTAGAACCGGAGCCTGACATTTAATTTATATATGTTTTTTATGATAGTCTGGACATTTAAACCCTCATTTGACATATTTGCGAGAAATTAGAATAATAAAATAAATGGCTTTGTTTTAGATGGATTAAACTCCTGGGTTCGGTTCCCACATAAGGTGATCCAGCTTTTTGTGTGTGTCCAAAGACATGCTTTCAGGTTAATTTGAGATACTGAAATTAGTGTGTGTGTGTGTGTGTGTGTGTGTGTGTGTGTGTGTGTGTGTGTGTGTGTGTGTGTGTGTGTGTGTGTGTGTGCACCCGCAAGAGATGGATGACCTGTTTGGGTGTTTAGTGTATTTTTCAAATTCAAAATTCAAATTTTATTTGTCATTATACATATACAGTACAACAAAATGTTTCTGGGGTGGGGGTCAGAGCGCAGGGTCACCCAATGTACGGCACCCCTGGAGCAGACAGGGTTAATGGTCTTGCTCAAGGACCCAGCAGTAGCTGTGTAGCAGAGCCTGGATTTAAACCCCCAACCTTTTGGTTCACAGTCCAACGCTCTACCCACTAGGCTACACTAAAATTTACCCAGTGTATTTACCCAGTGTGTCCCACTGTGATCTTAAATAGGATTAGGCATCAGATTTTACATTAGAACTAATCTAATAGTTCTCGAGCTATAATGCTGTGTAACCGAGGCCGACGCTAAACTATGACATCACATGGTTTTTTTTTCAGATTCTGTTATCTCCGTTTATCTAGTTGTACTACAGTAGCATGATGGCGTCTTAGATCCAACAACATCAGGGCACAAAAATCATTTTTATTCAAGAATGATTTTCGGCATCGCCTAAATCTTTTTATAATATTATTATTTGGAGGATGGAAAAGTCATTTTGCAAATATTATTTGCAATATTGTTTCTTTTTTTTAACTGATTGACTCTCATGATGTGCTGATCCACAATGGATCTGAAGCTTAGTATTGATAGAGCTTCTTAAATTGTGGTGGTTAGAGAACCAAATTTGTTCATTGATCGGAAGGTTGTCTGAAGTGCCCTTGAGCAAGGCACCGAATCTCAAACTCTCCCCCGGGCGCCACGGCTAAGGCTGCACACTGGTGCCCTCTAGTGTGTGTTCACAAGTATGTGTAAAAGTGAGTTTCACTGCACAAACTGGGTTTAATACAGATGGATCATATTAAGTGTGTAAAAGCGACTTAATTCTACCTTTAAAAAATACATATTTAATAAACGTTTTGGTCTTTCAGGCATCATTGTTCAAGTGCAAATGTTATTAAAACTTTGACTATTTGTCACTTTTGTAAATAAAGATTCTTTTCTGAACAAGAGGGTCATTAATTTGTACCCAAATACATGTTTACGTCTGTAAGATAGATCGTAGATGGTAATACGGACAGTGATGACTTAGTGGTTGAACCACCAGGCTGGAGATCAGAAGGTCGCCGGTTCAAGCCTCTGAGCAATACTTATAACCTTCAACTGCTCATAATAGTGTCTTGTTGTAATTGTAAATCGCTTTGGATAAAGCAAAAAATATTAATGTAAATGCAAAATGAAGACGGCTTTGTGTGTCGTCTACGTGCGAGTCTGTTTTGTACCCGAGTGTGTATATGTACGATGGCACTGATGATACACAGTGCCAGCGTGTGGGTGAACATCTTTAGTGGAGCATGTTTTACAGCTGTTTGTCTCTCCAGCCTCTGCTCACAGACGCTCGGCCGCAGCTGTGAAGAATCCATCAAGACTCAAAAGTAATGGAGGCCCGGTTCTGCTTCATTTCACCAGCTGAGAGGTGTTGATTGGAGCTTTTTTCGAAGGAAGAAAAGAGAAAAACAACCCCACTTCATCTGATGAATGCCTTCGGAGATAGAGAGATTACAACAGACATAGAGAGACAGATAACATGTTTCCATCGCACACGGGTTTGAATTGAAAACAGATGCGTTTTATCCCCGTCGTTTATTATAGTCCGCCGCCACAATAGGCACCGTCCAAACAAAGTGCTTTTCTGAATTCTCGTCTCTCCGCGGAGCCGTACAGTCGCCGTCCCCACACAACTGGATATCAATCAAAATGTATCACTATGAATATAGTTGTTGTTGTCGTGTTAGAATTCGCGGCTACCCGGGTCGGCTCTAAACGTGATGTGCTGCATTGTTCGTGGAGATACACACTGTGCTTTGGTACTCGCTGTGAGTGAGATCTTCATTAGGAACCTTCGGCTCTCTAAGAAAGCACGCCATGTCTATAATGTAAGGATCTGTGCCAGGTACCCACTTTAACAGCCAGACATGTTGATAATTAAAGCCCTGTAATCGAGAGGTGTTATCACAACAATTAACAGCAAATATGTAGGGTATTATAGGATGCCTCCGAACGTGCGGCTTCCTTTTTCACCCCAAATTTGATACTGATTCTTCACTAATGGATGAAGAGCCTATAAAGTGGACTTTTTACTTATGAATTTTAATTGGATCCCAATTGGATCCAATTAATTGGATTTGGAAGTGAGGTCAAAATGTTTTTAACATAATGTAAACAGAATTATAT
>JAOTRQ010000025.1:5525024-5537985 GCA_028565875.1 Hoplisoma paleatum
GAAGGGGGGTGTGTGTTGGGGGGGGGGGGGGTTGGGGGGGGTGATAAAGAGGGGAACAAACACACACAAGTAAAAATAAAAAATGCTCCTTTAAACAGGATCGCTGACACGCTTGCTTTTGTTGTGAATGTGTACGCATTAATATTGATTTTGTTTTGCACCCAGGCTCTTTGAACGTTGGGTTTGGTGTCGCTCCCTTAAGGTGGAGGCCTCCCCCTTAAACAGCTCCATCATTCTGTGTTGTCTTTAATAACCCCGGTGTTTGACACTCAGATTTTAATACTGATATGGATTTTTTCTTTGTAACCTTCAAACGGTATAAAAAGTGTGGAGCAGAAATGTCAGTGTTAGGAAAGAGCTGTCTGTCTGTCTGTCTGTCTGTTGATCAGTATATATAATATATCTAAATGTTTCTGTTTTTATTTATCGATCTATCTGTTTGTCTATCTGCCTCCTTAATCTGTGGTCTAATCTGTCTGTGTGTCTGTCCCTATTTATCTGGTCTGTCTGTTTTTCTGTTATTTCTTTTTTCATGTATCTTTTTGATTTGTCTGTTTCTCGCTATCTGTTCGTCTGTCTGTCTTTTAGTCTATCTGTATGTCTGTCTGTCTATCTATTTATCGTCTCTGCCTGTCTGTTTGTCTAATCATTCTATCTGTATATGTGTCTGTTTTTATGTCCTCTGCCTGTCTCTTTATCAGTTTGTCTTTCATTACTTTCTGATATGTCTAATGTGTGTATGGCTCTGTATCTATCTATGTCTGTCTGTCTCTCATTAATTTATCTATCTATCTCTGTCTGTCTGTCTTGCTTTCATTCTTTCTGTCCTTCTGTCTGTCTTTTATCTCTGCCTATTTTGTTCTGAGATGTGTAATAGGTCTGTGTCTGTTTTTCTATCTATCTGTCTGTCTGACTGTTTGTCTAATCAATCTATCTGTATATGTGTCTGTTTTTATGTCCTCTGCCTGTCTCTTTATCAGTTTGTCTTTTATTATTTTCTAATATGTCTAATGTGTGTCCATCTTCCTGTCTGTCTGACTCTGTATCTATCTATGTCTGTCTGTCTCTCATTTATTTATCTATCTATCTATCTGTACGTCAATCTGTTTGTCTGTCTGTATATCTGTCTGTCTGTCTATCTATGTGTGTCTGTGTTGTCTGTCTCTGTAAGTCTTTCTGCATCAGGTTGCTTGTCTGTCTGTCTGTCTGTCTGTCTTTCCATCCATCTGTCTGTCTTTGTCTGTCTGCTTATTGCCAGAAAGGAAAGGGAGACGTTTATATAAATAACTAGAAAGAAACGTTTCATGTGGCTTTTCTAAACCATAAAACAGAATTTAAAAACGATCAGAAACATGATTACAATCTGAGTTCTGATTGGTCGGAAGTGTTTTTACTTCTCGGCTTTCACCACCAGGAACGAGCTGATCTTTTTATTTTAGTTTTTTGTTCATGCTTGCCCATTGCCACCTTAAAAAGCACCTCAGTTATCCCAGCAAACCTCGGAACGCATGTATATTTCATTCCGCCCTTGAATGCATCATTTATTGCTTTGTTTGTATTTCAGCCACAGCGATTGCGGAGAGCTTGTGAGTTCTATGGGGTGGGATTTTGAGTAACCATGGAAACATTAAAATGACCCAAGCAAGGGTGCAAAGTTAAAACGTCGAGGTACGATGGTATGATGGGAGATGTATGCTCGCCAGGCCTGATACCGTGAGCGCCTGAAGTGTTTGGGCATCCTACGGCAAAAGGGACCCGCTCGGTTGTTCCCTTTTCCCTAATCTGGAGATAGGAACCGTTCTATTAAGAGACATCAAAGGCGCTGTTCTACACGGGGGATAGGAGAAGCATTAGAGACGCCCGGCTCACGGTGAGAGCTTTGTGAGGAGAATTAATAAATACCTCTGTGATGCAAAACCATCCAGACCAGCCACGATTGTGGCTAAAGTTCTGCCTCGTTTCTTCTCCTCATAAATGTTTCTGACTCATAAATACGTTTCTCAGAATCTGTTTCCAGCGTGACAACATAAGTAGTCCTAAAATGGTCACCACCACCCCCCCCCCTCTCTTACAGAGAACTATTGTTTTGCTTTTCTGCTTGACTTGATCACACAGAGCTTTGAGCTTTGACTGTATGGCTGACGAAGTCCTTCTGATAAAGGTTCGGAAACACGGGGGGGGGGGGGAATAGTGACAAATTCATAGCTGTCGACTTAAAGTCACCGTGACAGTATGGGGTAGCTGAGAAAGTCTGGAGTTGAATCGTGTTGCCATGCTGTGGCGAGAGCTGTGCCAGTTCGTGCTTGAAAACCATTCAAAGTAGTCAAATGAATACGATTCTGTTAGCTTGTATGAGCAGAATTGACGTTGGCGTTGGCTCGGGCTTCTGAACCGATGACGTTTGGACACGGTTTAGGGATAACGTGTTGATCAGGGTGTGTCTGTCCAAACTTATCTTGTCTATCATTTATAATAGTGTCATTGGCTAGTCTATAAATGTCCAAATGTCCAACACTATACAGTGTTATGGAAAGTTGTTCTTGTAAAAAGCACCCATTTAAGCACCCCACCCATTTTCTTTTGGCTTGAAGGTTATACGAAGGTTGTGACAGGAAGGGCGTCTGGCGTAAGAACCCAAGCCAAATCGACAGGGCAATCTAATGTGATGAGTCGATCTTAAAGATGAAACAAAGGGGATTGGTTCAAGACCCCCCCTATAAAAAAGAGTTCCATCCAATTAGCACTTTGACTTATAGATTGGCTTGCTTTGGACGTAGATGGCCATCATTTTGCCAATGTGTTGGTATGTGTGTGTGTGTGTGTGTGTGTGTGTGTGTGTGTGTGTGTGTGTGTGTGGTGTCAGAATACAGGCCAGGAACAGGGGAGCAATACAATATTAAGAAGGTGGACATAATGTTATGCCCGGTTGGTGTGTAGCTGTATGCTATTCTGTCCACTGCGGAGGGCCAGAGGTAGATCACAGCTGGGCGCAGGGCAGGACGGGGACACGGCAAGGTCATCCCTACACATACAAACTCACACAGAGCCCTTTTACTGCCAGAATCACCCCCCCCCCCCTCATACCAACAGGACAAGACTTTTACTTTTTAAAAACGCATTCATCGTTTCTAAGCAAGTGTTTCAATATCGCAGCATTGTCTTACATTTACATCTGCATCGTACATCTCTCTCCGTCTCACTCTCTGGAGATACAAATGGACACATTTGCAGGTTAACTCGAACAGCTGGAGGTGCATTATTAGCATCGTACTGCTGCCTCATACACACATTTCCTGTTTTTTTCATCCTTTCTTGGCATGTGGATCGTGGAAGACAGAATAGAAGCAAAGTCGAGCAGCGTATCATACAGGTAGCATACAGGAGCTCTTCTTGAGTCAAAGGATGATACACAACGATACAGAATTGACAATAATTGGGTCGATTTGGGCGTTCACACGTTATTACATTATTGTGTGTGAAGAATTAAACCCCCGGGATACGGCGTGTCTGCGTGGGTCGGCAGGACGACGGACTATTGTACGGGAATGCTTCATTTGTTTTTTTTTGGAGTCGGTACACCACGGTAGATCCACCACGGTACATCCAGGAGGACAGGATTTAGACGCACACGTGTGCATTTCCACATAAATAATACAAATGAACCCGCTGATCGTAAACGTTCCGCTTTTTTTCGCAGGGCCGGGCTGTCCCCTCTTTATGGTTCTGCGGTGTGTGTTTGCGAGTATTTGTCAGTTGTCGGTTTTACTGATTTTCAATGCAGTTTTGTCCTCTGGCTGCTATTAAGCTTCCAAGCAGCCTATCATGCTTTCTGTAGGTTGTGTGTCAGGCGCTAGTGTGTGTTTGTGTGAGGATGGGAGACATGCTGCTCGGGTAGCGCTAAGCACCAGGCCTCAGATTCAATAAGACTCCGCGTGGACCGGGCTCGGCCAGCAACGCTGGCCAGCACGCACACAGCTGACCACTGACGAGTGCCATAATTACCCTCCCTACTGCAATTAGCAATCTGGGTTTGTGTGCTTGTTGCGGAGAAAGAGTGAGACAGACCAGGAGCTCACCCATTAAAAGTTTGGAGTTGGCGATGGACTTTCGGGACCTTGCAATGGAGCTGCAATGGCACAGACTGACCAGAGACATTTAAGATCGTCCACTATTGGTGCTGACGGGTTTGTGGTTAGCCTATAAATGGCTTTGTTTGGGTTTGGGTGTGCATATTTAGCTATATACACCTTTTCTGGTCTTTTTATCGTCTATGTATTGTTTGTCTTGAATCTTTTTTGGGTTATAAAGAAAACACTTTAGCCCCTGTTGCTTATCTTTAGGTAACAGATGTGCTCAATCGATACAGGACATTTGTTAGGACTGTTCTCGAATAGAGAATAGATTTTTTCGTCATTGGTTCGAGTGGTACGTCTATATATATGTGCATATATATGCATGTTATGTGTACCTAAATACAAACATGCTACCCACTAGAACGTTGATTAGCGGAAGACAACAATCTTTCCACTAATATTTAGCTCTAATGTGGAAAAGTTAGCCCGGTCTTGGCAAGGTCAGTGTGTTGTACTAATGCCCAGTACATTAGACTTTCTGCTTTTGGCTGATTTCTCTACAGCTTTGATTGCACTGGGCTGCGGGCCCCTGCCCACCTCTCCCCGTGCCATCTCTTTATCAGCATGTGTGCGTAGATATGTGTGGAAATGAGAGGCAGAACCGCCCGGCAGTTGATCTGGGCAACCAGCAGGAAGTCGTAGCCAGACCAGGCCGACCTGCAGGGGTTACGCTTCCACAGATGTACGCAGATTGGTGGAGCGCTGATAAAAAAAAGGGTGGCGTTATGAGTCGAAAGGGGAAGCGGGGGGATGGGGCGGCGATTCGGGCACCCCGTAAGTGGCACGTCGAGCGAAGCTCTACTTTGGCAGATGAATAAAAGCCAGGAAGGATGACTGTTAATTTGCTGGCAACTTTGAGCTACAGCTGGTCCTGCAGTGCTTTATGGGTAATGAAGTTCTCTGGAGGAGAACACTACAGTCTAACAAGGCTTAATCCGAGTTGCGAGTGCCAGTTGCTTTGTTACTGCTAATTAAGGTTGTAATTTTACTTCAAGCCCGGGATGTCTGAGACATAAAGGATCAAGGAAAACTCTGTACCTGTACAGCTGTTCACATCTGCCCAGGTCATGTGATTTATCACTGATAATAAACTTATCCTGCAGCATGTAGCTCTTGTTTTGAATGGATTGTAGCATTAAACACATGGTTTCATCCAAAGTGACTCGTATTTCTTACTGGATACGATTTGAGCGCTCGAGGGTTTGGGGTCTCGCTTAAGGGCCCAACTGTGACTATTTGGTGGCAGTTAAACTCCAGGTTGGGAAACATTCTGCTTACTAGTTCACCAACTTAACCACTGAGCTACAACAAGTCATTGAAACAACTCTTAAGAGTCCTGTTACCTTACACCGGATCTACTTAGATGATCTCATTTGTTTCTAACTTCTAATCTTAATAAAATAGAATATAAATCTTTACATGTTATTATACATTTACAGATGTAAAGAACTAAATTCTTTCTTTGCATATCCCAACTTGGTATGGAAAGAGGGGTCAGAGCGCAGGAAGTTAGAATCAGCCATCGTACGGCACTCCAGGACCGGACAGCGTCAAGGACAGGGTCTTGCTTTTGAATCTAACAGTGCCTATGTAGCAGAGCCTGGATTTGAATCCTCAATCTTCCACTAGAAAGCCCAAAGCTCCATCCATTAAAGCTACACTGTCCCTCATTTTTGCTCGAAACGTTTAATTTCAGCCAAAACATATTACATGTGACTATTTAGTTGTAAATTTAACAATACAATACAATACTGTAATCTCCTGCCGAGGTTGGGGACATAACCCAGACTTTTACCTGTTCGGCAAATGAACGTAGTTTGCAAAAACCCAAACTGTCAGCATCAAGAACTTTATTTTTGTGAATTTAAAGGTGCCGGGACATGAGTGACACTTATCACATGTCATAATTAGCAAGGCCTGCAAGGTATCTGGACAAAAACAGTTATATCCTAGGGTTAATTTGACTGGCTTGTGAACCCTAATTATATTTTGTCAACATAACATGACAACATATAACTATAGCCAGAGAAGTTTCAGACTCACAGAGGTCAGAATGACTAATGACACATCAACAGTGGAATCAAACCCAAACTGTCACCTGTTGCTGAATGGAAATGAGAAGAGAGTCCACATTTGAGCCCTTGATCCACTTTAACCTTTAAAATAAACATAATTTATTTATCACTGTACCTGCCATCACGCCAAAATCGTCCGCCGTGCTGCACTACCAGAGCGGCCGAACTCATGGACGAGCGCAGAAAAGGAGAGACGAGCACACGACTTGGAACGAGACTTTGTTTGTTTGCTCGTGTGCATGAAGGTCGGGTTCTGCGGGTTGGAGGGATCCAGCTTCCCACTGTTATGTAATCTGATAGGAGATTCCAAGCTGGTCAGCTCCATATGCCGTCCGCCACTGCCAAAACTATCTGGAGCCCGAGACTCCGTCGTGTTTGGCAGCCGGAGAAAGCAAACTAGAGAAAGAGCATTTCGAAAATATTTGCTAGAGATAATGAGAAATGTGTGAATTGGACCAGCAGCCGAGAGAAGACGAGAGTCGGGAAGTGAATTCACTTCTTGTGGATTTTTAAGGTCGCTTATCTTTGGGATGTGTTGGGAAGAAATGAGTATTAAAACTAAAGGAAAATACGGTACCTAACCAGCAGGTTGTATTAGTGATGCGAAGACCCAGAGCCATGTGGTTAGAGCTTTTAGAGGTTACAAACTAGAACTAGTTTGAATCACAGTTCAGCGACTGTTGGGCCCTTGAGGAGAGCCCGTAACCCTTAAGCTTAATCGATTCCATGGGTTCCATTGGGGTTTGTTCACCCAGTAAAGTCATTGTTCTTCTGTATATGGGCAGCAGTTGCCCATTGGTTAGAGCTTTAAGTTTGAGGCCCTTAATACCCTTGGGTCCATGAACGCCATACAATGGTTGACCCTATACTTCGACTTCATCACCAATTGGACAGTGATTGCCCAGTGGTTAGATCTTCTAGTGACTACCAGCTAGAACTAGTTCGAATACCAGCTCTGCCATGCAGCCACCAGTGGGCCGAAGAAGGTCTGAGATATAAGAAGATTTGTATTGTCATGTTGACATATATACATCCTATTTCATGTATTGTAACAATATTAATGTTATGACATGATAAGTATGTCACACTCTACCCTCACATATCGTTTCCTATGTGGAATAATATGCTCGGAGAAGGTTGCATGAATGAGTACACAGTTTGTGTATGAGAAGGTTGCTCCTGGGATTGTTTCAGCACTGCGGTACTCTGTGTATTTATGTGTAAGTGCGGGAACAAAACACAGAAACAGAGTAAGTCGGTAGTAGTAGCTCTTAGGACCCCTCTAGCTCTGCAGTGTGTGCGTGTGTGCGTGTGTGTGTGCTCTGGTTTGGCCCACATTGCCACCCCCACCGGCACGGGTCAAGCTCAGCATGCTTCTGCTTCTCCCTGCTCTCTATCCTCGAGTTGCCATAGCAACACACCTTGAGCTCACCCCCTAGAGAAGCCTGGTTGCCTCCACCCCTCTTTTTTTTGCCCTGGCCCCCATCCCTTTTTCTTCTTCTTCTTCTACCCTCCCTCTTTTGACGTGCTCCCTCGTTCCCTCGCTCACCATCCGGCCCATCAATCTGAGGCCAGAGCTGCAGGGCCTTAGGGCCGGGCGAGTGGGGCCGAGCCCGGCGGGAGCCACTGCTCCCATCCACACAGCTCATTTATGTGCCAGAGCACACTATGGGGGGTGATGGGAAGAAAAGAGAAGCGAGGTTGAGGAAGTAATAACTGGTCTACGGGATGAGGAATATGTAAGATTGAAGAGGTTAGGGTGTGCAGATGTAGGCATGTCGGACAGAACTCATCCTGATTCCCGGTGGTCAATTACCTGAAGCACATGGACCGAGCTTTGGCCCTAGCCACTGTAGTCATGGTGCAGGATGATGGTCTGCCCTGTTAGTGGAATAACAAGCTGGAATGATACATAATTACTGCGACCCCACAATGCATCTCTTCACCCATCATAGCCTGTCTTTTCTGTCAGTCCAGGACTGCAATAATTGCACAATTATATAATATAGCTTTTACAAACCATTCATTTCTTTCGTGTTATTCACCTAACGGGTTGTTTCTTAGCATTCAAGTCATTAAACGTACCAGGAACCTTTTTTTAAAATGCAAGAACTCTTTCACAAACTGTGACGATTGGCAGGTCTACTGTACCCAGCTCGATCCAAGTAAGGCCACGAGAAAGAACGTTCTGACATTAAACTGATATTTATATTAATGTATTATTTAAGATTATTACTAGTATTATCATCATTACCTGGAAATTGTGCCACAAGAGTTGTTTTCCTACTAACGGGGTCCTGGGTTTGATTCTCAGTAACTGTGTTTTGGTTTTCTCTGCGCGCTTCGGTTTCCACTGACGGTCTAAAAACATGCTGGTTAACTGAAGATACGGAATTGTCCTGTTGGTACAAAGTACGTTGCCAGTAGGATGCCTAAACCGGTGCATAATGCCTAAACCCTGCATAAATAAGGGACGGTTGTGTCAGGAAAGGGAAACGATGCCAAATTAATGATGCAGTTCGGGAGTAGCCAAATGAGGAAGAAGGGAAGGGGGGACATTATTTAAATGTTGTTGGATTTTTTGGGGGGGAAGAGTCATTGGCATTTCCCAATCATTAGTATGAGATTAGAACCCAGAAGATGCTTTTTCCTAGCGTCTTTAATATGCACGTGAGTTTAGGTATAGAACGACTCCACGCTAGTACCACAGTCCATCCCTGAGCGTAGCCTGCTAGCTCTACTGATCAAATACGTGACTCCGTGAGATCCGACATGGGACTGGTTGATGGTAACTTGCCACTGTAATCACACACACACACCGGACTGGAATGCTTAGTGTTCCAGCAGAGGCTAAAAAAGAGATGATGGAGCATGTTGCTCAGTGCCTGATCAAACCACAGCTCGCACAGACACACCACAACACACGACCACATATACAGCCCCCCTAGCTACCATTACTTTTGGCCGGACAGTCCAATTATCCCTTTGTTTTCTGCTTTCCTTAGCAGAATTCCTTTCCTCTTGCTATACCCCCCTCGTTTCCCCAATGTTCCTCTTTGGTGTCATTGCGCACTCCTCCCTCCCTCTTGCTCGTTTGAAGCCTCTCACGGAGTCGCACCGCGGTTCGTATGAAATGTCCTCCGAAAGCCACCTGACACACTCTATCGAATCCTGAACTCTAGCATTCGTAATGCACTCTGTTCCAGGAGATACGGTGTTAGTCAAAAGTTTGGACACACCTTCTCGTTTAGTGTTTTTCTTTGATCGAAGTCTTTTCTGCATCGTGCACATGTGTAATCTATGGAAGGGCTTTTTGACCAAGGAATAGAGATAGTCATGGAATGGAAAGCAAAGCACAGTCGACAAGTGCTCAGCATCTCTGGGAACTTCTAGACTGTTGGAAAACTATTCTAGGTGGCTCCTCAGGAAGCTGATTTGGATGTGGGCTATTTGTAGAATCTAAAATGTAAAGCATGTTCTGGACTAACAGTTTTGTGTACTACATATTTCCAATTACACTGTCGAAAAAAAACAGTCTTGTTGCCAGATGTTTGACTGGTACTGGATATAATCTTCGTCTTCTTTCAGTCAGGATTAGAACATCCTTCGAGCCACCACTAGATTGGAATCATGGCAGGTGACGGTTTAGGAAGGCAGGGATTCTTCATTGATCGATTGACTTTATTAACCCTGCGCATGACCGGAGCTCAGAGGAATCCCGGATCATCTTGAAAGTTGGTCTACTAGGGGATCGGGGATGGGGAGATGGGAGTTGTGATGGAGCCCCGGCAGGCAGGCAGATCTCAGGCCTGTGTGGCGTACGAGCGATAAGAAGCCAGCAAAGATACCCAGCCAGGACCTGACGCCCACCTTTCATCCGTCCTGCTAGGACCGGGCATGGGGTCCCGTGATGTCACTCCGGCCGGCTTAAAATAGAGCCGGGGTGGGGGTGCTCTACCTACTGCACTTGGGGGGTGGGCAGGCAATTACCCGTTGAGATAAAGGACAGAATTTGGCAGAGGATGATGGGAAAAGATTGGAAGGGGATTGTACTGGTACTTGTGTTAGACAAATTCAGGAATGTAACGATTCAGAAAGAATCAATACCAATCGATGATTCAGTATGGGCACCGGTTATTATTTTTAACACACACAAATAATTTTTTTTTACACAAAATGAAATAACTTTTATTGTTTAGATAAATAAAACATTATAAATTACAGACTTGGGCATGGTTCATCACCTCTGTAATGCCCCCAAACACACGATGGTCAGGTTGAACCTGGTCTAGTATGCACCAAATTTGGAATAGTTAATAATATAAATTTTTCAATACTAAACAAATATCACATGGTCTTATAATGACTCCGCCCAACAGGAAGTCAGCCATTTTAATTTAAAAGCCTGACATCGAAACGTGAAACGCTTTTATTTTAAACATGGATCATCTAACCTCATAAAAGTCTACAGGTGTACTCATCCTTAGTTATTTATTTATCTGATACTATATCTCTATACAGCGCCACCTATGTTTCTACTGCTTGTTTTACGCCTCTGACATACTCGAAAACCTCTGAAAATTGGCACAGGTTTTATTTTGTTGACACACTTTAGAAATAATTGGACCGTTTTAGCATGTCTGAGAAGTGGACTCTATAGCGCCCCCAACCATTTCTGCGATTGTTTTAACCATAATTGCTTCAAACTTTCGTCAATGCTCTTGAATTTTGATGGTATACCTATCATCACGATCGTCATCCTCCTCCTTTAACTTTTCTTTCATCACCGCGGTCCCACCATTGTGTGTGTAACCTGTTGTATTATGTGCTCTTTGCTTACAGAGGAAGGCATCAATCATGAGTGCAAGCTGTGTAACCAGATGTTTGACTCTCCGGCCAAGCTCCTATGCCACCTGATCGAGCACAGTTTCGAGGGCATGGGCGGCACCTTCAAGTGCCCCGTCTGCTTCACAGGTAAGGGGGGGAATTACCCAGGGTGCTAAGGGCACAGGGTCAGGGACGAAGAAGATACACCTCTAGATGGGACATGTCTAGACACGATTGTGTGTTACACACATATACGTTAATTACCTAGCCGTCATTTAGAATGCCTGGCCGTTTATCCGGACGTGTTTAATTGCGCTCGTTCGTGTTGGGTAATGATGCGTTATAACACACGCGTGCTTAGGTCTGTGTGCACTGAAAATGTAACTGCTCTGCATCACATGCTCTCCTGCACATGTACTTTATGGCAGCTCCCGATCGGGGTTAATTAAACGCAAAAGTGTTTGTTTATCATCTCTGTCTTTCTGCATTCTCAGTGACTGAATGATTTTGTCATTTTAATTGTTATTGTGTTAACAGTAACAGTTAAACAGACACAATATACTCTTAGTCGGTTGAAGATTGTCCCTGGTGGTTGGGCTTTGGAACATTGTCTATTCCAAGGTCAAATTCTTTAAACTGACAGCAACCAAATATTTAATTGCATCATGTACAACTCTAGTCTTGGTCTCTTAATAATCTCATCAACGTTCATCTCTTTGTCCGACAAGTCCTTAGTGAGTTTTATGAATAAAGCTACAGTTCGAATACATTTGACTTTATATCTCACTGCGAAGATATTTCTCTACAGACATAATTCTGAAAGAAAATATTATGACAGGTTCTGTGTGGAAGAAGAGGATAGATAATAAAGGTCAAAACGAAGGAGTCAGGGTGTTTCGGTCAGTCCAGCTCTCCTGCTGCGTTCACCATGAAGTTAATGAGAACTGACCTCCCTGTTGAGATGCCTGGTGGGAATTCAGGCCTCCTGGGCAGACTTGTACCACTCCTGCCACCCCCGCTTAGCCTGCTGGAGTCAGGAAAGAAGTAGAGCAAGGAGAACCGTATTATTTTGAGAATTAACTTTATATTAGAGTGAATTCTGTATAGCAGGGGTTTGAGTTTAGCCTTTAGTATTGAGCCCAATCCATGCACTGAAACACTTTTGCTCACACTAGTGAACAGACATTAGGGGGCAGCGGTGAGCACACATGCTTGTAGCTGTAGGCAGCTCTACCCACGCTGCCCTGGAAGCAGGTAGGGGTTTGTGACCTTGCTCAAGGGCATTTTAGGCATGACCTTAGTATGAATGCCGAACAGAACGTTTTCGAGTGATTAAGGATTAAGGGCCTTACACAAGGGCCCAAAAACTGTGGGAGGTGAGACCTGAACCGGCGACAGTCTGATACATTTGATACATACAGACACGTCTTCTAGGATCTGAACTCCTGCCCATCATAGTGGACAGGATGACCATTAGGAAAAGCAGAATGTTTGTATTAAATCCTTTCTGAAGGTCGGGTGTGTGTATTGTGCGGAGGTCAGAGAATAAAGGCCAGGTTTATAGAGACGCGAGGTAATCCGTTTGCTCTCTCCAGGGTAAAACCTTCGTTCTACATTTAGCTAAACTCCTCCTGGGTGTGCGTGTGGCCGGAGGTGTGTTGTGAAAGTCACTTTGAACTGCCTGTCAACTAACATTTGGGAATCAGAAATCATTATTTGAGGTTGTCAGCGTTATTGGATGGAGTTAAAGACCTGGGTGCTTAAATCTACCTCCTTTTGAGCTTCATGGGTGCAAAAAGAAATGTGCAGGTCTCTCTAGCCCAGGGGTCACCAACCTTTTTGAAGCTGCGGGCTACTTTTGGGGTACCAACTAATGCGGCGGGCGACCGTTTGATACACACTTGTGACGTCACAATAATAATTATA
>JAOTRQ010000025.1:5575796-5587486 GCA_028565875.1 Hoplisoma paleatum
GACTACTAGTCGATTAGTTGGAGTAAATGACGACCACTGGTCGACCAACAAAATCCTTGGTCGTGGACAGCCCTAGTTTGTATACACATTTGTATGTTTTTGGACTATTGGAGGAAACCGGAGTACCGGAAATCCCCACAAGCATGGGGAGAACAACGAGGCCACATCGAGTCTAGGACCTTTTTATATTGCAGATAGACAGGAGACAGCGCTACTCACTCAGCTACTGAGATGATTTGGTATATTTTGACTCAATCCAAAATGTTTTTTCCAAGAATTGTAATGGAATAATTCTTATTCTAGTATAAGGAATAAAACATCATTGTTCAGTCTAATCATCAATCAATCATTTTGTTCATTTTTATTTTGAACTCCACCCGACAACCTGTAAAACAAAAGCATGAGACTTACTTGGTTTCTTGAAGATTGTTTCCAGTGTAAATGTACATCCGTTTCACTGTGGCTCCGTGTGGAATCTGCAGGGAGGCCAAGCCGTGGGCAAAGTTAGGCTGTTAAAGCAAAACAACTTTGGAATAGATTGGTGTGCAGGTACTGACATGCATGAGCATTACAACACGATCGTTAAGGATTCCGATGACGAAAACCTTTCCACATTTTGCAATTCTAATGGATTGACGCAAAGACACCAAGACCAAAACGTGCAAGATACCAATCTCCACAAACTGTGTCACGGGATAGATGACAGTGAAGAGGCTCGTCAATACACGGTTATGTTGAAGAATTAGGGAAGCGAAATCATTAACGCCGGATCGTTTGATTTAATGGTGCAGAATAATTGATATGATGAATTGAATAGAATTAATAATTCGTTAGGGGTTTGGCTAACTTTCAATTAACCTACATATTTAATAGTTTAAATCTCGAAATTGTCCTGAAATTTGCCCAAACAGAATTTTGAAGCTCTGTTATGTAAAGATTGGACAAATTCATAATCTGTATTTGTTTTAGAAGGTAGGAGGAAATCAAGAGTCACTAGTCAAGAATCCAAAGACTTCATGTAATAGTTTAATTATTGTGATGCTTAAACAGTTGCAATAAAGGGAAATTAGTGAGACTGCCATTTGTGTTGCCGATCAGTAAGGATGTAACGATAGCCAAACTACCCACGATGCAATATTCATAATGATTCATGACCCTAGGTTCACGTTTTTCCCCGTTTGATTTGCTTGTTAGCAAAAAAATAAGTATGTGTGATTATCTTTTACTTGTATAAGCTAAATGTCATTTTATAGCTGAGAAAACAATACAACAAACAATATCCAAAATACTAGATTTATGTTTTATATAAAACATTTAGCGCCGGCACCCCCTGCCGTTTGAAGTAAATGGGGGCTGTGGCCTGGTAGTTAGAGAACTGGGCAAGGTCGCCATGGCTAGGGCTACCTACCGCGCCGTTCACATGTTCACATCGCCCCCTAGTGTGTGTGACCAGTAATGTGTAAAAGATTTGTCTCACTGCTTAATCTAAAATAAAATCGATATATTTAATCATCGCTGTGAATCAACTCGTATGAATGCTTACTGAATCATTACATACCTACCGATAACTGTAATGAACTATAATGAATAATAGATTACTAAAGAAAGGCAATCTATACCCAAGTAAAGTACCTCAGAGTTTCCAGTATTTATTAGAAATACCTCATATTTTGGGGCTTCACTCCATGAGTCTAATTGGAAGGAGAATGACAAACCACGGAAGTTCAGATGGAAGAGCTGTTCTGCAGCATTGTACACTGGGTACAGAAGGAAAAGACAAATCACAATAGGCATTTTCAGTAAAACACAAATCCACTTATAATATATGTAAAGATGAAAAGAGCATCATGCCGACTGTAAGACATACCTCCCGGGTGAGTAGCGCCAAAGGACTGGTCAATCTGCTCGATGGTAGGTGCTATAGCCTGAGAGTTAAAATGCACGCCACTGCAATGTAAGAAATAAGTTACTTCAGTGACTGTTTGACACAGACACACACAGAGTTAGTGTTTTGGGTGCTCTGAGCCATTTCATTCTTGTGCTAACGAATAACAGCCATGGGTTCCTCTAAACAACAGACCGAGGAAGCTAATCGGTGAATACAAAACACGTACAAGTTCTTAAGACAAGTCAAACTTTACTATTTGTCGCCAGTAAGGATGTAACAAGATATGACGAACTAACAAACGATTCACTTGAATGATTCTTTTGAATCAATATTCACTTTAAACAGCAGAGGGCGCTGGAACTAGAGTTTCTTGGCAATATGGTTTTTTTTTACAGAGTAGGTCTTCGTCAGACCCCATAATGCTATGAGAAGCTGTGTAGCTATGGGACAATTCTGCATTTGTAATTGACTTAATGGCATGATTTGGGACTGTGAGAGGAAATCGGAGTAGCCCAAAAAAGAAAACCCACAGGCACAGGGAGAACATACAAACTCCACACAGAAAGCCCTAGACAATCTTTCCCAGAAAACCAACTCGAGACTCGTTTCTGTAAGGCAACAGGAAGCCCCAGTGCTTCCGATAAAACATCGAAAATATCGTATCATGACTCAAATTGCATCATGGGTAAAGTGTATTATTACATCCCGAGTCTCTATCAAAACTCACTTTCATAATAAACTCCAATAAATTATATCACTTACCAGTATTTCAATTTCACTTTGCTTAAGTCATATACTTCAATTACCTACAAAATAAACCGCACAACAATATACAATTATTAGTGGCGAATGTGAGTTAATATCCCCTGCTCAAACACACAATCTGGCAACTTCGAACACACACATGAACGAACACACACACACACCTTCAGTCTCTGATTGTAGGCATCAAACAGCAGTTTAATTCCATCCTGAGTGAGGTTGAGTATGAGGTCATGACTGAGTGGCATCTGCAGTAATGGTAAACAATGTTTTAAACACAGCAGCAGTTATTGTGGCCACGAACACACACACACACACGCACACACACACACGCACGCACACACACTGTTTTGCCTTACTTGTTCGCTGTAGAGCACCTGGACATTCTTGATAATTCGGCAATGCCTTTGCAAAATGGAAATGGCCTGGGCCAATGGCATTCCTTTAAATGAACGGGAAAAAACAGTCATTAATCTAGTCAACATTTGTAAACACATATTTTCTTTACATTTAAAAGTAAATGTAAATTGGGGACAGTGTAGCCTAGCGGGTAGAGCGTTGGGCTAGGAACCCAAAGGTTGGGGGTTCAAATCCAGGCTCTGCTAGACAGCCACTGTTGGGTCCTGTCTGCTCCAGGGGCGCCGTACATTGGCTGACCCTGCGCTCTGACCCCAACTTCCAGACAAGTTGGGATATGTGAAGAGAAACATTTCATTGTATTGTACATCTGTATATTTGTAATGACAAATAAAATTTGAATTTTTTGAATTTGAGGTGTTGGTCCGTTAACTTGAATCTGTGGTGGGATTTGTTGACGTTCATGACGCTGAACGTCTGCTCACACATGTAGGTGGAGCCACACAATGCCAGTATCTTCTGTGCCTTCCTCCGAAGGTTTGGAAACGTGGCTTCATTAAGTGAAGCATAAAATATATATTATCATATTATAGGTAATCATTTTAGGTTTACACAACTTTAAAATATAAAAAATATTCATTTAAAACAGCCTCGTTTTAGCGCAGTCACCACCAGAAAAGGAGGTCACTACTTCTGCTGGGAGTGCTGTGTGCAAAGAACCGCTCAACAGTTGCAACATAAAACCGCTAGGGGGCACTAAAAACTATATACATTTATCTCTGTAGTTACATCTGTTTTGTAGAAATTCAAATTCTAACTCTGTTACACCCGGCGGGCCGGATTAAAAAGCCCAACGGGCCGTATATGGCGTATATATATATATTTATATATATATATATATATATATCGTAGTGCCCATGCCTGGTCTAAGGGCTCTACAAAACATCTTTTGAACTTGCTGTTTTAAGATATGTCACTAATGCATTGTCTGTCTATTATCTAATATAGTATGCTAATAAGCTGTTACTTGAAATGCTCCACCTCCCCTGTGCTGTTTTTTTTTTACCTGCTTCCAGTCATATTCGACTCCCCTTTAAAGTTTCTTTGCAGTGTTTACTATGGAGTAGCTTGCCAGATTTTTCTCTAACCCAACATTTCCAATCAATCTAGCAGTATAATCCTGCTGTTTATACCAAATTGCTTTCAGGTCCTACTCCTATTACATTGAAGTCTCGATGGATGAGCTGGACTGGGTGCGTGTGGTTGATCACTCCAAGTTCCTGTGTCGCTCCTGGCAGAATCTCTATTTCCAAGCCCGAGTCTGCAGGTTCGTGACCTTACACACAGAGCCGTTCTGATGAACAGTGTGTTCGGTGTTCTCTTCCTCCTTGCTTTGTGCAATTTACATTTCCAGTCCTCCTTAGCAAGTCCTTCACATTGTACACTATTACCTTGCTGGTCCACTGTGCTGCAGGCTAGCATAGTTTTCACTTGTTATTTCTAACCATAATGGCTCTGGTAGCCAGACAGTAGTAGTAATTTATACTGTAGGTGTGTCTTAAACCATGCATTTGCATAAGTGTACTGTAATCTAGTGAGTAGTGTACACTCAAGCACTGGCGTCTTTGGTGCACACTTTTATCGGAGAGTGTTGTCTCAAATAAAACATTACAAGTCAGGGAAGTGACGGACTAACGTTTGATCTCAGTTCTCTAGCTCGCCATCTGCCAGCATTTGTTGATATAATGCATTTTTGTGCTTTATTTGTATTTGCTGCTAATTAAAAATTTTAATAACACTACTAACATTTATAAGAAGCAGTTTGTAGGGATGTATGTGTGTGATTCTAGATATGTGTGTAGGGACGTGTGTGTGAATGTGTTAGGATGTGTGTTTGATTGATTGTATGGACGTGTGTGTGGATGTATGTAGGGACATGTGTGTGTAGGGGAGGGGGCTGTGGGTAAGGATGTATGTTTGTAGGTATGTTTGTAGGTATGTGTGTATGGATGTGAGTAAGAATGTGTGTTTGATTGATTATACTGTAGGTACGTGTGTTTGGATATTTGTGTGGACCTGTGGATAAGGATGTGTGTTTGGTTGTAGGTGCGTGTTTGTGTGGGCCTGTGGTTTAGGATGTGTGTTTATAGGTACATGTGTGGATTTGTGTAAGAATGTGTATTTGATTGATTTTAGGGAATGTGTGTGTGGACATGTGGCTTCTCTTCAGGCAAACCGGTACCCTACCCCAGTCCAAAGAGATGCAATAGAGATTAATTGGAGTTGCAAAATAGTCTTCCACCTTGTATTAAGTATTTTTGAAGAAGCTTTAATAAGGAATAAAATGTTCAGAATTCTAAACCAATGTGTCTGATATCGTCTTACACCACTATCCCTCTGTGTATGTGTTTCAAAAACAGGTTTATCCGTGTTGTGGGGACACACAATACAGTCAACAAAGTTTTTCATTTGGTGGCTTTGGAGTGTATGTACACACAACACCAGTTCGTCCTGGAGAGTGGCCTTCTGGGTAATACGATTAGTTTCTCTGTATAAGTAACATGACATTTGCTTGGCTTACTGATTAAATTGGAGATTTTTTAAAAATGGATTTCATGTTAAGCGCCACTCCTAATTATTATTAGGTTATAAGTTCACATTTAAATTCAATGCTTTGTCACATTTAATGTAACAATTTGTGCTATATGACTTTATTCATTTTTATAATTTTGTTGTTTATTCGGCACTGAGTATAAATAAGGAGGTCAACCTTTGTTTAAAACGTTCATCTGGTTTTCATTTTTTGCTCTTTAGTTCCATCTGAGAATGTTGCGACCGTGCAGGCCTGTGCAAGTGTAGTGGAGGGTGTCAGCCGTTGCCGGAATGCTTTATTGAATGGAGACACGAGTCACTATGACTGGGACTCAGGCTACACGTGCCATCAGCTGGGCTCTGGCGCTATTGTCATTCAGCTCGCCCAGCCTTACCTACTGAGCTCTATGAGGTAACGTGCTAATAATAGACTAGTTTACTTTTCATTTGTATTTTTTTCATTTCTGTCGTACCTGATTGCGTTAACCAAGGAAGTACTCAAAAATGTCTGATCTATGTTACAAGTGTCTCACAAAGGATTCTTTTTGGAACCTGCTATAAAATCTAAACCTTTTGGGAAAAGGTTGTAAAAGGTTGTGTTTTACGTTGTTAGGTAATTGCTAAATTTATACACATAAAAATAGACATTCTTATATAGTGTTTTTTTTGTTACATTTAAGTGTATGTTTAAGTGTAATAACGATTTGCAACAAGCACTGTTGTACATAGGGGCTTTTGTGGCCTGGTGGTTAGAGATCTGAGCTTGCAATCGAAAGGTTTATATATTGTATACACTTAATCGGTTATATTCTATGTGTTAACGCACGATGGTGATATTCTTAATCTAATGTTGTTTCTGAAAGTTTTATTTTCCAGTTAATTTCATTTCTCTAAATACTGATCAACATACTAACATTTTTACTCTTCAACAAACTCCAACAGTCGTTTGTGATGTTGATTTGTTTAAGGATCTTTTGTGTTGACAAAACCTAATAATTTATAATTATAAATGTTGGCCATGGACATGAAAAGTACGAGCATTTACAGCACTCAATACTTATTTGGGGCCCCTTTTGCCTGAATTACTGCAGCAATGCGGCGGAGTCGCACTGCTCAGGTGTTATGAAAGCCCAGGTTGCTCTGATTGTGGCCTTCAACTCTTCTACATGAGAAGCAATGTGAATTTTGCGTCTCTCCTCTCTTTCTTCAGACTCTCGGACCTTGATGTCCAAAGAAAATGTAAAATGTACTTTCATCAGAGAACATAACTTTAGACCACTCAGCAGCAATTCAATTCTTTTTTGTCTTTAGTCCAGAAGAGATGCCTCGGTCTCTTGTTCAAGAGTGGCTTGACACAAGGAATTCGCTTGTATTGTACTGACTCTAGCTGCATTCCTGCTTTTACACTGTTTTTGGCAATGACTTTTTGTGTCTTGTCTTGCTTGTGTAAGGTATCAATGGTCGTCTCCTGAAAGACCAATTAAAGGCCTTTGCGGGTATTTTAAGTTCATTTGCTGATTAGAGTTTGGCACCAAGTGTCTTCAGCATTAAACCATCCACACATAATTTTCTGAGATACTAAATGTGGAGTTTTTGTTAGTTGTCAGTTATAATCATCAAATTAAAAGAAAATCTTGTGATATATTAAACTTTTTCATCACAAAGACATATATGTTTCACTTTTTGACTGGAACTACTGAAATCAACCTTTTCATGAACTTTTTTGTATTGTAATTTTGTGACCAACACTTGTTTCATCTATATCAGCTTCCATAGTTCTGGGTTATGTTTGTGTTTATGTTTGTATTGTAGAGTTTAGCTCATTTTGTGATTGTGTATTTAGACTGCTGCTATGGGACTGCGATGAGAGAAGTTACAGTTACTATGTGGAGGTTTCAACTAATCAGCAGCACTGGGTTAAAGTGGTGGATCGCACTCGGGTAATGTGCAGGTAGGTTGTTCTTTCGTTTTTTAAATCATGTGATGATTAGTTCAATGTAAACATGCACTGATCTCAAACGTTTTGAGACCTAGTTACCATAATGCATAGCCTATGGCATTCTAGTGCCCATCCCAAGCAGCAATTAAATAGGTTCCCACCAGAAATCTGGTGTAAAAAATGTTACAGATCAGTAGGAACTGAATGATTTACATTTAATCGTTGAGAATTGAATCACCTTGGGCATGATTTAAATAGATGATTCATTTGAGTAAATCTGTGTTTTTATTTAAACACTGAAGGGAACATTGTAAAGATAATTAAAAGATAAACATAAATGCAGACGTTTAGTTTATTAATTTTCTAAAAATATATATTACAAAGAAACTTGCCTGTTTTTACTGAATTTGTATCCAGTTTTCAACTGATACACGTAATTTCTGAAAACAGGAGCTACTAAAGAAATTTTTGGAATTGTTGATTATTTTGGCTCGTTACCAAAAGAGTAGGAACATAATTCCCCATGGAAGCAGGCAGTGTAAAAAAATGATTAGCCAGCCTTTTTATGCTTTTTGAATGCAAGTATTCTGTCTGCATTTTCTCAACAGGTCATGGCAAACTCTTCAGTTTGAAAAGCAATCAGCATCATTTATTCGGATTGTGGGGACACACAACACAGCCAACGAGGTAAAAGCACATTCTTTACTTTTCCTCATAATGTTTTGATGAGCCTCCTCCTCACTCTCCCATAATGATGATTTTTTTGACACCTTCAGTATTTCAATAAAGCAGGAACTATTAGAACAGGTTTTGGTGAAACCTTTTTGAAAAATGTAAATGTGTTCATGAAGTTGTAAAACATCTGATAAAACTTTGTACAAGTAATTTGTTAGTTACTCTCATTTATTTAGATTTAAAGGTCGTGCACACTTTTGTGATGAATGACCGTTTCCGGTAATAAATGTTACCAAAAGTCATATCAAACACAGTTATAGATGATTTTGTATTTTCGATTGACCTTACCTCCATGTTTTTGAAAACCGGAGAACATACAAAGGCCACACTTAAAGCCTGAGGTCTATCTGGGAATCAAACTGTGCGTATAAACATCTAAGATGACGTAAAACGTTTAAATAAATGAATAAAGGCACCTCTGGATTTTCCTAGTCATCTGGCTCTGATTATGTATGTAGTTATTGTATTCATAGTTGTAAACAGCATTCAGTCCAACATTAAATACTGTATGTCCAGATTGAGATATGTACTATTGTGTAAATTTATTGACACCGTATTTTGTGTGGTGATTTTAATGTTTTGCTTATTGACGTTTTACCAGCACAGCACAATCTTTAATCTACACTGTTGCAAAAAGTGTGTGGACAATTGACCATATATTTGAGCATAAACTTATCATACATTCCATATTTTACAATCACTTAAATAAACACATGATGCATGTTTTTATTTTATATAAAATAATCTCAAAAGCTCATTTTAATAGAATTTTTTGTTTTCGTGTATTTTTCTGTCCAGGTGTTTCACTGTGTGCATTTTGAGTGTCCAGCTCAGCTAGACACCGAGGTGAAAGAAGGCAGTCCGGGATCAGGCCAGCCAAATCCACCACGTACAACACCCCAGCCTCCGCAGTCAAGGCCCCAGGGTCTTTGTACCACAAGAATCTCCATGTCATCTTTGCACACATAGGAACGTGACTTTCTCTCTGCTGGCATCTACAGCAAACACACACCTACAATAAACACAAAGCGCTTAAATGTTATATGCAGAACATGCAATTAATATATTATTTATAATTAAACCTTTACAGTGCTATTGATACACGATGATAATATTTATAAAGTTGCTGTATATAATGCACTTTATTATATTCAGTCAACAATTACACACAATAAAGCCTATGTTTTTTTTTTTCACTGTTTCAAGTTTTTAAGTGTTTTCTTTTTTCCAAACTAATTTTATCCATTTAAATGTATAGCTGCTTTTACTGATAGATGCCTGATGTTACTGATGTATTGAAACAGAAATTGAACAAAAAATTTGGTCTGTATTATTTTGCTAAACTGTTGTGCAACTGAACTGTTTTCAAATAATTAAATACAAAAACAGTACAAACATAAGCTGTTAAACATGAATATTCTAAGAAAAATATCTGTCATGATGATTTATGGTAGTTTGTTCTCGCCTGATAAATAATAAAGTCGTAATTGCCACAATTTGTTAACTTGCAGGGGTCAGCACAACCAGAGTGCCATAGATGAATCTCTGAAAAATCTAAAAGTTTTTAGTTGGATGTTTTAGCAGGATTGACGGACGGTCAATATAAATTTTCATTGGTGATAACATCTGGTAATGCAGATGTTCAACAAAAAGGTTTTCTTTGGAAGAAGTAGGATTTTAGGGTGATTTTGAAATTGGTCCACTTTAAAAGTTACAAATAGAAAAAGCAGCTAGTAAACAACACCTTGTAAGGAACCTTAAGTTGTTTTGAAAGCTCTAATATCAACTTTGACACCATTCGATCTCTGTCATTAACCAACAAACCCAAGAGTCAGCTTGAGTCAGCTCAACCGGACTGCAATGGTTGAGCCTCACCCTGGGTGAACCACATTCTTGATCAAGGTATCTACCCTGCCAGGTAAGTATGACTTCTTGGCCTAACAACTGTTTTCATCTTCATCATTCATTACTGACAAATAATTTTTGCCTTAATAAGCCTTTTGTAAATGAAGAACGTACTTCCTATGATGTGTGTGTATGCGTCATGGCCCTGCTGGAAGTTTTGCTCAAGCTGATCATCCATAAAAAAAATACTCATTAGTGGTCAAGAGTCAGCATACAATCAGTAGCCAACCAGCATTGGGGTTTTGACCAGCTGGTTTTTAGTTGGATTATTT
Organism: Hoplisoma paleatum; assembly: GCA_028565875.1. Taxonomy (NCBI): domain Eukaryota; kingdom Metazoa; phylum Chordata; class Actinopteri; order Siluriformes; family Callichthyidae; genus Hoplisoma; species Hoplisoma paleatum. The sequence continues at coordinate 5,586,247 of JAOTRQ010000025.1, forward strand.
AGCAGGTATGACAGACGGTCAATAAAAAAAATGTTCACTAGCGGTAAGATCTGGTAATGCACATGTTTAACTAAAAAGGTTTTTAAAACAAGAAAGAAACAAGATTTTGAAATCTGTTGAATTTAATAGCTACATACAAAAAAAGCTGCTGGTAAATGACCTTCATAAGTGGATCTGTGTTATGACTGTGGCTGTATCTCTCTATTTTTTTCTCTCTACTTCCTTTTCACTAGGTGTTGCGCTTATAAGAGTCTAGGAGCTGAAGGTGCAGCTGTGACCTGGAAGAAGATAAAAGAGGCAGGATCTCAACCCAGTGGGAGAAATAGTTTGTGGCAGTTGGAGATAAAGATTTGAACTTCTTTGTTTGTTGTCGGTGCGGTGTGATGAATCAGTTTGGTCCGATTGATGAGCTTGCCTGTGGGTGAATTGTTGTACAGCTGGTTTTGAAATTTAGCAGGATTGACAGACAGTTGATAAAAAAAAGTTCCCAAGTGGTAGCATCTGGTACTGCACTTGATTCCTTTGAAAGCAACAAGTTGATTTTGAAACCTGTCCAATTTAAAAAAAATACTGACATGAAAAGCTGCTGGTAATTAACACCTCCCAAAGCACTGTAACTGGGTCTGAAAGCTCTCATATCAACTTTATTGAAACACAAAAACGATTCAATCTCAATCCCACAGCGCTCAATATTCATCGTTCTTGCTTAATACACCTAACAACTGTTTTCATTGTTTATTACTGACGAATAATGCCTTTAGTAAATGAAAAACATACTTTTTATCATGTGTCTTTATTCGTCATGACCCTGCTGGAAGTTTTGCTCAAACTTGTTCTGGTCATCCAGAAAGAAAGTACTCAAAAGTGTTCAAAATATATTATATTGTTATATGGTTAAATATAGTTATATTAACAGATGGTCAATATAAATAAAAGAGTTCCCAAGTGGTAACATCTGGTAATGCACTTGTTTATACTTTTTATCATGTGTCTTTATTCGTCATGACCCTGCTGGAAGTTTTGCTCAAGCACAGCTTGTCATCCAGAAAGAAAGTACTCAAAAGTGTTCAAGAATCAGATGACAAGGGTTTTGCTCAGCTGGTTTTGAGTTTTAGCTGGATTGACAGATGGTCTATATAATTAAAAGAGTTCCCAAGTGGTAACACCAGGTGATGCACGTGTTTTCTTTAAAAGCAACATGCCTTTAAATTGATTTTGAAATTTGTCCATAAAATCATAA
>JAOTRQ010000025.1:5698865-5717130 GCA_028565875.1 Hoplisoma paleatum
GCATTTTGTAAAGTTGCTTTGAGACAATATCTATTGGAAAAAGCGCTATATAAATAAAGTTGACTTGACTTGACTTATTCTTGTTCTCATGTAGACTGTTCAGGCATCTCTTACAAGAGCACTGCATTTGATCTTGTCTTATGTATTTTGTCCTGCTTGGTGTCCTCTGTGGATAACTTGCCTATTGCTCCATAGATGTAAAGTATATTGTCCTAATTCCAGACCCAGGGAGGTGGTTTGTTATTTGCTTGTGTTACCGTGCTGGACTGTTCAGGCATCTCCTGACCACACCATCCTCTTTAATTTTTTGTATTTGTTACAAAAAAACTCGGTTATGAGTTATGTAATACATTTCTTTATTTAGGTAAAAAGTGCACAAAATTATCAAAACCACAAAAAAATTAATATAAATATAATGAGCAAAAGGAAAATGAAACAAAAAGTGAAAATTGTTTAAATAATGAAAGTACTTCCAAAAGTGGTGATAATGTAAATGGTGAGAGTAGAAAGGGCAATAATGGAGAAACAGAACAACAGGACACAGCTGGGGTGAGCAATAGCTCCCTCCCTTCTGAGCCTCCCCCTCACCTGAACAGAAAACAACAAAACAGATGAAAATACATTAAAAAATCTTTAAATCTGCCACATAGTGATGAGATTCATATCTCTGAGATTGAATCTCTAGTAGATGACATCACAAATCAAGAAGTTATGGTTACTGATGAAAGTTTATTTAAAGCACCCACAAAAAGAAAAAAGAATAACAATACCAACATTAAATAAATTAGAAACTGAAAATGAAGCTGGTTTGCCTGACTCCAGCCAAGCAAGCTCTTCTGAGGGTGGCTGGGTTGGAAAAATTATGACCAAACTGAAATAAAACCTTTTATATAAATATAAATGTTTAATACTTTCTGAGAGTCTTTTTGTATCTGGAAAATATTTTCTATTTTTACCAGTTTTTTGTTTTTGTTATGGGTGAAGGTAGTTTTGACAACAGGGAGATACACAGACTGAGAAAATTAGTCACAAAGCTCAATCAAAATTAAAAGATCATTGATGAGAGCAGTAAGTTGTAACTTTCATCACCTATTCATTTTCATTATTTTCTATCAAAACTGTTTGGTAACTCTTCATCTCTTTCTCAGAATGCCGAATATCTCAATAGCCTCAATAAACATAAATGGAGCGAGAGATGTTGAAAAAAGAGCAGGATTGTTTGAGATGGCACGACAAAAACACATAGACTATATCTACATACAAGAAGCACACAGCGACTTAAGCAATTCTGTCATGTGGAGACGGGAATGACCGGGCATGTGTGTTTTAAGCCATGGCAACTCAACAAATAAATGAATAGCGATTTGGTTTTTCCAACGCCTAACCCCAGTATCCCATGAAACAGAAGAGGTTATACAAGGAAGGTTACTGACAGTCAAATCCATTTTTGGAAATTGTAAATGTGTTTTTATTTGTGTATACGCCCCAGTTTTACAATTGGAGAAGATGTTTTTTTAAGAAAAGTTATGTGCTGTCTTAGAGACGTGCAATAGTGATAAACTTTAGTTTCTTGGAGGTGATTTTAATTGCACAGCAAAAAAAAGGAATCATATAGAGCCACATATGGCCTTGATAATTGAAAAACATGAGCTTGGGGATGTTTGGAGATGCCTTCATGGCTCACAAAAGCAGTACACATGGGCTCAAGCACATAATAATGGTTTAACATTGGCAAGGCTAGACAGGTTTTATACTTTTAGACATCATTTGAATGTTTTTAAAAGCTGTATTACAAATCCTGTAGGATTCTCAGATCGCAGTCAGGTGTTATCTGCAGTAGTTTTAAACTCTTTTAAACAGAAAAGTGCCTACTGGCATTTTAACACAACTTTATTAAATGACCTCTCTTTTAAAGAATCTTTTATATTTTTCTCTGATCTTTTTAGAGAACAAAAGAATAATTTTAAATCTTTACAACAATAGTGGGAGTATGGAAAAATACAAATAAGACAACTGTTTCAACAGCACACGGCCAATGTCACAAAAAATCATGTGATAGCCATGAAAGAATTAGAAATTGAAATAACACAATAACAATCATCAAACGAAAAACAAAACCATATCCAGACCCCAGAGAAAAGAAAAGAAAACTTTCAGACCTTCTAAATCTTAAAACACAAGGAGCTCTTATAAGATCATGTTTCCAATATATAGATCAGATGGACGCCCCTTCAAAGTTTGTCTTTGGGCTAGAAAGAAAGTACAGTCAGAAGCGCCTTATTCACAGCCTAAAATCTGAAATTGGAGAAAGTTTAACTGAGCCAGCTGATATACGTAAAAGAGCAGTAGCATTCTATGAGAAATTGTTTACTAGTGAGCAAAAGATTGAGGATCTGGAAACTGAAAAGTTTTTGGTCTCGGAAGAGTCCAAGGTAGTAATAAGTGACGCGCTAATGTTGAGTTAACTGCAGAATATGTCAAGTGGAAAGGCTCCAGGGATTGATGGAATCCCAGTGGAATTTTACAAAACCTTCTGGTCGACTATATCTGGAGATATATTGGAGGTCCTTAATGCAAGCCTATCAGAGGGAACTTTACTACGGAGTTGCAGGAGAGCGGTCCTAACACGGCTGCCTAAAAAAGGGGACCTGTTAGGAACTCCCGGTCTGCATGCCTACGGACACGCCCCTTACCTTCTCATTTGACTCACCTGATCCTCATCATTCCTGATGACCCTGTTTTGTAATTAAGCCTGTGTTCCCCCGAGATCGGGACCAGATTATTATTTCACATTGTGTGACTGTTGGATCCATGTCTTGTTTTGCTGTGTTTTGTTTTCTGGCCGGTTATGTTCTTGTTATTAAATTTCTGTTAAAATTAGTTCCTCTGCCTGCTGCTGTGTGCGCATGTTCGTTGGGGTGTAGCACTTAAAAAGTCCCTGCTAAACCAACATGGGTTTCCTCACAGAATAATCTGGCCCAAAATGGGACCGCCACACACCACTTGCCATGACTCGGTGCTGCCGACGTCTACTCTCCTGAATATTAAATGCCGATGTCCGATCTCCTTAATCCTAAAATGCCGACGTCCGCTCTTCTGAATCCCCGACGTCCGCTCTCCTGAATCGCTGACGTCCACCCGTCCATACCCCAACGCCGACGTCCGCCCGTCCGTACCCCGACGTCCGCTCGTCTTTACCCCTACACAGACGTCTGCCCTTCTGAACCCTGATGACCACGGCCACCTAAATTTCCCGCCTGCTTCCAGCACTGCAAAAGTCTGTCTACCCACATGTTTCAAGATTGCTGTACTCGAGGAAGTCCGGATCACCTGCCTGCTGGAAGAGCGGAAGAGCCGGCATCGCAGCCTCAGGCACGTTCCACTTTCCATTCCAGTTTTTGAGTGGGGTTTCCGATGAGTCCAGTTTTGGCCATTTTTTCAAGTCTTCTAAAGTTCAAGCTAAGTCCAGTCACGTCCAGCTGGAACAGGAGTCCTATTCAAGTCAAGTCCAGTCATGTCCTGTAATTTAAATCAGGAGCCATTCAAGTCCAGTGCTGTCCCGTCCTGTTTTTCAAGTCCAGTTTTGTTTAGTTATGTCCTGTCTCGTCAAGCTCCTGGAGAGAGGGAGATCTTGAGAGCAGGAAACTGTTAGGACTGGTGTTCCTAACTCCTGGTCTGCATGCCTACGAACACGCCCCTTACCTTCTCAATTGACTCACCTGATTCTTTGACAACATCTCCTTAATAAGAGACATGCTTAAAGTCTCAAAGATTTTTGGGCTGGATAAAGGTTTTTATCTCCTTAGACCAAGAAAAAGCATTTAACAGAGTTGAACAAGGGTTTTTGTGGAAAGCTTTAGAGCCTTTTGGTTTTAACACTACTTGTTATTTTAACACTATTTAACACTATTTTTTGCTTTTATTAAAGCTTTATATTGTGACACTGAAAGTGTACTAAAGATTAATGGTGGTTTATGCACTCCTTTTAAAGTAAAAAGAGGTGTAAGGCAGGGGTATGCTCTGTCAGGTATGCTGTATGTCCTTGGAATAGAACTTTTTTTAAACAAATTAAGAACTAAACTAAAAGGCATTCTTATTCCTGACTGTCAAAACAATTTTACCTGTCTGCTTATGCAGATGACTTAATAGAAATGTTAAATAAACAAGAAGACATTTGAAATACTACTGGATATCGCTAGCCAGTATGGAAAAATCTCATCTGCAAAAAATAACTGTAATAAGAGCAAAGAACTTTTAATAGGAAAATGGAGCACAAATTCCCTGAATCTTCCAGTCGAACTAAATCAAAAAACATACAGCCTTAAATATCTACCTAGGGGATGACTCGACTGTTACAAAAAATCAGGAAGCCATTTAGATAAATGGAGATGGCTGTTACCAAATATATCGTAAAGAAGGCGCACACTTATCATAAACATCCTGGTAGCATCCTCTCTATGGCATAAAATTATCCCTCCAGTTTCTCTTCTCTCAAACATACAGGCTACACTCCTTAGCTTCTTCTGGGATAAACTACATTGGGTACCCCAAGGCTATATCTACCCAGAGAAGAAGGTGGACAGGGCCTAATACACGTACAGAGCAGAACTGCTGCCTTTCACCTTCAGTTTGTACAAAAGTTTTTAATAAGCACCAGGTCATCCAACTGGAAAGCTGTGGCTTGTACTATTTTAAAAAGTTTTTAAAATTTGAAGTGTGATAAAACTTTGTTTTTAATGGACACTAAGAGACTAAACACATCGAGCCTTCCCGTCTTTTATAACAATCTTTTTAAGGTTTGGAATTTTTTTTACTGTTGAGAGAGAAACAACTATGAACTCTCTACACTGGCTGTTAAATAAACCTCTAATCAATGGCGCTCGACTGGACATAGCTGGCAGCACTGAAGCACTATCAAAGGCAAACATCAACAATCTGAGACATCTAGTAGACGTCGCAGGACCAGACCTACGAGATGCTTTCACAACAGCAGCAAAGCTAAAAGTAAGATCGGCTCGGACTATTGAACATTGGTTACAGAAATGGAACTATATTCTCACTAATGAAGAAAAAGAAATGCTCAAAGAGTACAGCTGTGGAACGGAAAAAAACAGATGAAGGAGAGCCTTTTCCTGAACTCACTATTTCACCTAATCTCTGGGATTTTACAGATTTCTGTTTAAAGGGGAAAGATGAAGTAAAAATCTTTTTATGTGAATCTATGGGAAAATATTTTTATAAATATTGTGTGTATATTTTCAATAAAAAATGCTTATTTGACAGAGTGGGCACTCCATGGCGAACTGTTCTTGGGCTAAGCGAAGAACAGAGACCCCAGTGGAGAGTCCTCTATAAGCCATAATTAAACAAGAGAACTGGAGATTTACAGTGGAGAATTTTACATGGGATGGTTGCGGTAAATGCTTTTATTTGTATTTTATCACCTGAAACAGATCAGAACTGTCCTTTCTCTCTGGGAAAAGAAACATGTTTTCCATGCTTTTTTGCAGTGTGTCAGATTGGAACCCCTCTTTAAGCTTTTAAATGACCTATTTAACTGTTTTAATGAAATGTTTTTATACAGACTTTTAAACTGGGGATAAAGTACTCAAAAAAAGAAAAAGCAAGTGCCAGCTTTTAAACTATAGTATTGGACAAGCAAAAATGGCTGTGTATATAAGCCGAAAAAACAAGGTTAACAAGAAAGGAAGCATTATTTTAGAAAAGATCGCCATTGCATTGATCAAGTCTAGATTTTTAATTGATTTTTTATTCTATAAACAAACTCAAAACCTCGCTGCTTTTAATAATATCTGGTGTCTTAACACAGCGCTGTGCTATATTAATGATGATGGAACTTACTTTCACACAAATTCTTCAATCCTGAGATTGGTTGGTAAATTACTACTGTCAATTGTATTTGAAGACAGCAAAAAAAAAATCTGTTTTCATGTATGTTTTTTTTAACTGTTTTATGTATAAAAAAAGAAGATATATTTATAGTAAAATACTTACTGGCCAATAAGAGCCTTCTAAAAGTAAACACACACACACACACACACACACACACACACACACACACACACACACCAAATGTTCACACCTTGTCTGCTTTTCCTTGCCGACTTTAAAATAACTTCTCCGGGGAGCTTTCCATTTCTGTGCATCCTGTTGGACGGTAACTACAATTGTCTATGTGATTGTAAATATGCATCTGGTGTCTGCTCCTGGGTATAAAATACTTGTCTCAGTAAAATAAACTGAATAAAAAAAACAAGATTACTTTGGTCACCTGCACCTTGTGTCTGCCTGATTTATTCAGTTCTCCGTGCATGTACGTTTGGACGTGAAGATTGCCAGCTAAATGTACACCTAGGCAGCTCTGAATACGCTTCAGGTTCAAATCGCTAAAATTACAAATTGCTTTTTATTTGTCATTGCACACACACACAAATCAAATCAAATCAAAGTTTATTTGTCACATACACAGTACAACCCGCAGTGAAATGCTTTATAACCACTCCATCCGAACACTCAAAGTTACGGTTAACAAGCTAAAAATAGGTTATAATGAAAACAATAATTGTACGCATAATTTAAACTACAATTAAGAAGTAAAAAAGTAGAAAAAGGTAAAAGAGGGTAATTTACAAAAATAGAATGAGCTATGTATAAATATATAAGGATAAAGTTACTGTTAAAGTGACTTAGTGACGATGAATGTCCAGGTATTTATAAAGTGTCCAGTCAGAAGGTTTGATATGCTGTCTGATCAAAACTATAAAAAATATATTTTTTTAAAATCTTGTAACGTTAAACCTCAAAAGGTTTTATGTTGATTCTTGAAAGTAGGCCCATTTTGATTTGACAGCTTTGCATTGTATTATATAAATCATATGTATAATATATGATATTATACATATTGTGTATATATATATATATATATATATATATAAATCAATTTTTTAAATATTGTTTTTAATATGCAGTGGGTTTACTAAATTATTACTACAACCAAATCTTTTCATTTAATAGGGATGTACATGATACATTTCCATACAAAATAGAAATTAAAATGAAGATTTGAAAAGACAAACTTCTGTATAAGCATCGTTGGGGGTTGAGAATCGATTCTTTGGTTTAATTCATTTGATTTAAGAGTCGACTCTAGAACTCTAGACGCATCACAAAATTAATTTTTAGTTGTTTACTAATAGCAGGATAACGATTCACCATGATAAAGCGGAAGAAAGAGATGAAGAGAAAAACGACGGGGTGTCGTTTAAGTAAGAAACAATGGCGCCATTCATATGGTGTTATTCAGTAGTGAATGTCTTTCATCGACAAACACGCTTTTTTAATAAACGCTTTAATATAAACGATGTCGGTTTGTTTCATTCTGAAAACGAAGTACATTTTATACATGAATGAACTTTAAATCTCGAGTCTGTGTCGACTTGTTGAATCGAATCGAGTTGAAAGCGCTGCATTGGCGCCGATCGCTAAGCAGCCAGACGAGAAGGTTCCGCGATGACGTCGACGGTCTGGTCCGGCCCAGGTTTCAAACTTCAATCTCGACGCTGATTGGCTAACAGTGAATCATTTGACCAACGGTCGCGGGAAGGCTGAGAACACGCTTGTCGTAGTGGGAGGAGGTTCTTCTTTCAAACTAGTTTTGTAAACAAATTCATTTTATTGGGCGTAATTCTGATAGTTCGACGAATTTTATTGTTTTTTACGCTTGACATTTATGTTCCACGGTGTCTTTTAGTCAATATCTCGGTTCTACAGTTTGCGAGGTCTTATTTCATTTTGAGCACGGAGACGCTGGGGAGGAGAGGCCATTTTTTCTCTAAACCTGGTCGCTTCGATTCGTGTTGATAACGAGTGGATTTGTCGGTAAGTATCGATTTTTTTTCTTAGACTCGTAAATACAGCTTTTTACAACTAGTCACGCTGCCGAACTTCATAACCGAGTTATAAACTTCATCGAGTTGACAAAGGACTGTTATAATAGTTAGCCGAAGTTAGTGCGTGGAGTCACGTGGTACAGCTGGTCTGTTGATTCACAATGTTTTGCTTCAGATTAGCAGTTTGATGACCCGCCTGAGAGTTTGACAGATTAGATCGAGTCCTCCGGTCCAACCGATTTTAATTTTAATCCCGGTCTTCTAAATGTTCGGAGTAGGTGATCTTACGGACAAGAAGATGAGTTTCGGCTGCCGGCGAAACACCTTCTCTCCGAATCTCCGGCCCATTCGACAGAAGCTCCAGTTTGCCAACAGTGATGGCGAGGAGGACAGTATGGAAGATCCCAACAGTAGTGCCGGGGCGGAATCTGGATTTACCGAGCTGGATTCTCCTTTATCGATGAGACGCAGCAGTACCGAGAAGAGACCGGAGGATCTGAACAGCAGCCCGATCGGCGGCACCAGAGAGGAGGACGAGGAGGACGATCTGGAGTCTTGGGACGAGGAAGGATTCGGTTCTCCGTCTCATCTAAACCTGAATCCGAGCTTTTTATTCAAGAATTCTCCTCGGAAAAGCCCTCGGAATGTTTCCTGTGACAGCTCACCAGAAAGGACTTGTCTCCCCGATAGTATGGACGGATCAAGCTCTCCGATTCCAGATTGTCCCGACACACCACCGCACAAAACGTTCCGAAAACTACGTCTGTTCGATACCCCGCACACCCCCAAGGTTTGTAATCTCGTTTAAATTTGGCTTCATATGACATCTGATCAGGTTATCTAGGCTGAAACGATATAGTTTGTATCGATCATCGACTAATCAATTTACTAATCATGCTCACCAATATTTAAACGTCTTAATTCATTTTGTACGGAATTAACACAATATAAACTTTTAAAAGCTAAAGCATTGCACAAATCAAGGCTCTGCAATGTACAAGTACATATTTATTATGATTAATCTGAATTAAAATATCTTGGTTAATCTAGCTTCTAAGTCTAAACCAGGACTTTAGTGTGTTTCTGTGATTCTTCTAAATATATATTAAAATAATTTCATCCACACACCACAATAACAAGGTAGAGTAAAGTGTGCATAATTTTCTAAACATGCATAGTACAAAAGAAAACCACAATTGTGTTCATTCCGTTCAATACTTTTAATTGTTGTATTCTGAATTAATTACTATTTGTTTCTATAAAAGATGGCTATGAATGTTTATGTAGTGCAGCACATGAGCCTGATCAATTAAATAATAAATCCCCAAATATTGTTTGAGTAGGATGATTATGTGCAGCCCTGGATGGTTGTTAATATTAAATATGGTCCAACATTGTGCGAATACAAGTCCAATATGGTGGATTTTGTTCCTGTAAAGTGTGGAGTGCAGAATAAATTGATCGCTTGTTCGATCTTAGTGTGTAAGATCACTTGTGATATTGATGAACTGTGTTTTGCTTGGTAAACTACGTGAAAGGAACAGCAAGTTGGTTGTAAGTTGTCTCTGAAACTAGTCATGTGTGACCTAGTTTCTCACAGTGGGTTGTGTAATGAGATCTGTAATAAATCACTGATTCGACTGGGCAGTGAGACTTTGATTCTTGCACAACTTCATACTATCTTAGTCTATTTGTTTTGTTTATGTACTGATTGTGGTGTGGAATACGCAGTTAATGCTTTGCTTGTGATTTGTAGAGTTTGCTGTCGAGGGCGAGGAGTTCTTCAAGCAGACGAGTTGCACTCTTCAAGAATGTGGATTCCAAAGACAAGGCGAGTCTGGACGGAAGGCGAAACCAGACACCTCTGGTTAACATCAACCCCTTCACTCCAGATTCAATCGTTGTCCAGTCATCAACCCAACAAAGAAACAATAGAAAGCGCTCCCACTGGAATGAGTAAGTCATTGCCTAATAGTCCATGCCCTCTTATTGAGTTATGTTAGGTTCTTTTTGGTAATGAATAGTAATGATTACTTTAGATACAAATGGCAAACAATATAAACAACCAGTAAATGAATTTCCTTTTAATAAATGCTTCATAAAAACACATTATTTAATTAAATTAACGTCGTTTTATTTGCATTTTTGGGTTAAATTCTTTTAATAATGCTTCATGTTTACTATAATAAAGTCAATGGCTGGGTTTGCTTCTAGCGCCACGTGCTTTCTCGTGCTTCCCTGTCGCCCTCTAGTGTCGGATGTGAAAATAACTGCTTGTTTGGTGTTTTTGCAGCTTCAGTGGAGAGGACATGGAGGCCAGTGATCCTGAGATTGAAAATGAGATTCTTCCACCTTCGAAGGTATGCATTTCCAGACGCATGCCTTATTGATATGTTTTTCTGTTCAGTCTGAAGATTATTGTCTGAACACTTGTGTATCGGTATGTTTCAATTGTTATAATTCTGTATATTTTCTGTTCAGAGAATCTCAATCATGGAAAATAACATGATGTCCAGATATACATCCGAGTTCCACGAGCTAGAGAAGATTGGATCAGGGCAGTTTGGATCAGTCTACAAATGTGTTAAAAGATTAGATGGCTGCATCTATGCAATCAAGCGCTCCAAGAAGCCACTTGCAGGATCTGTAGATGAGTAAGTTGTTTATTGTTGTAATATCTCAGATTGACTTTGTTTGACTAGAATTTGTTACTGTGATTGTCTCAGTTAATTCTCTTCCTGTAAACCACACCCACAGGCAAAATGCACTCAGAGAGGTTTACGCACATGCAGTTCTTGGACAGCATCCTCACGTGGTGAGATATTTTTCTGCTTGGGCCGAGGATGACCACATGCTGATTCAGAATGAGTACTGCAACGGCGGTACCCTGTCAGATGTGATCGCTGAGAATTACCGATGCATGCACTTTCTGTCGGAGCTGGAGTTGAAGGACCTCTTGCTACAGGTCTCTCGGGGACTCAAGTACATTCATTCTACAGCGCTTGTCCATATGGACATAAAGCCAAGTGAGTATTTTGGTGCCCCCCTTCTTTAAATTACTAATGTCAAATATGCATAGGAGGGTGAATACATGTGTTTGACCTGATTATATGGTGCTAAATTTTTCCTTTTTGGCTGTTTGTTCAGGTAATATCTTTATTTCAAGAAAACCTGTGGTAGGAATTGAGGAGTTTGAAGATGATGATGATGGACCAAGCACGGATGTAATATACAAAATAGGTACAAAGAAATAGAAACAACACACGTTGTGTAGAATTAGATTTTTTTTTTAAACAGAGAAATTTAAAGTTTGTTTTTTAAATAGGTGATTTGGGTCATGTGACTCGAATGAACAATCCACAAGTTGAGGAGGGTGACAGTAGATATCTGGCTAATGAAGTCCTCCAGGAGGTAAACATCTTGCATATAGCTGATTAACACTTTGATGTATATATGGCTTGCTGTTGAGTCAAATTTGATTAACTATATGATTTAACCATGAATGGCTGTTTACATTAAGTACTTTGTTAATCTGATATTATTTTTTTGTTTTTAGGACTACAGTAAACTTGCAAAAGCAGACATCTTTGCTCTGGCTCTGACTGTTGTTAGTGCTTCAGGAGCTGAGCCATTGCCTAGTAATGGAGATAAATGGCATCAAATCCGGCAAGGAGTTTTACCCTCTATCCCTCAAGTGCTTTCTTTGGAGTTTTTAGGCTTGTTAAAGGTGCATAACTTTTTATACAACATTAAAGTAACTATATTGCTTTGTTTAACGGTAATATATCCAACTCCCAAAATATTTTCCCTTTTTTTCAGGCTATGATTCACCCTGACCCTGAACTACGGCCATCAACTTCGGATCTTATAAGACACCACGTTCTTCTGACGGCATCCAGAATGAGTGCCGATCAGCTACGTGTAGAACTGAACGCAGAGAAATTTAAGAATGCACTGCTCCAAAAGTAAGTTATAGACTTTTTTTTGGCTCCTTATTGCAACATCTTACAAGAGATTCTTATGCTTCCAATTATGGAATTTCTTTCCTGCATCCAAAACCAATTTTATTAACTTATCTTGTTTGTTTTAGGGAACTTAAAAAAGCTCAACTCGCCAAAGCTGCAGCAGAGGAGAGAGTTCTCTCCACCGACCGTGTTCTGACCCGTTCCACAATCCAGTCTAGTTCCAGAAGCTCCCGACTCATCGGAAAAAAGATGAACCGCTCTCTGAGCCTCACTATTTACTGAACTGTATATTGAATAAGACGTCTATATTGTGGACTTGACATGGATTGGTCCTAATACTGGCTGGACAGCTTGGGTTGGCCCATGACTGTTGGTGCTTATACTGTTTTGATGCGAGGAAGATGGTTTTAGGTTGAACAAATCATGCTTTCACAAAAGCTAAGAAACTCAGTTTGTATTGGACGGTGACTGATTTTTGCATGCTCTCCCCTTTTCTACTGGCCTTGTGGATTTTTAGTTTTACATATTTCATATGTACATTTTCTAAAAAAACAACAACCATCTGTTTCTGGTTTGTTTAGTTGTTGTCCTAACTCATCTGCAGAGTTCATATTTCTACAAATAGGGGAGTAAGTCCCTATAAAGGCCGTTTTTGTAAATGTTCAAGACCTAAGACTTGTGCACCTTACTGCCTGTGAAAATGCCTTATGTTAAGCAATGAAGGTTGCTCTGATGCTTGTGTAGATTACCATAAAACTGAGCACTTTGGAGGCGATGGGGAACCTGTCAGAAAATCTGCTGCTATTCATGTTTGTCTATTTCCAATTGTCGTTGGAAGATTTCATTTAAACTTTTACATTTATTTTCGCCACCTGAATCATCAGCTTTTTTTTTTTTTTTGCTACCGAGTAATTTGGATCCACATTTTTAAAGATGTCACATAATTTTCTGAAATTTCATAAATGCAGTTTTTCATGTAGAAATGATCATGTGCGTTTGGTATTTAATTACGTTTAAAAAATGTTTTCACTCGCCTAAACTGGAAGCAAAAATACTTACCTTCATACCTTCCCATTTTCTAGCCGTTTGTAGCATTAAAACATGTTTTTAATGATCTGTTCTTTTCGGTATGCGTTAGTGTGCCATGTATAATTAGGGGACTGTTTTGTTTTCCCTTTTTTAATCTCGTAAACCCTAAAACATTCTTTGTATGTAAATATGTTCTTTTAATAAATTTTATTCCTTACTGTTAGTGCTCTTGTGTTCATTACATCATTTAATGAAGGCTTTTTATGTAGAGTTTGCATTTTCTTCTTGTCTGTGTGGGTTTCCTTCAGGTACTCTGGTTTCAAAGACCCCCCCCCCCTCCCCCAACACACACACACACACACACACACTGTAGTATAACCTGGTATACTGTGGAGTATCGAATGTATATTTAGTAATAATTATCAGTAAGTATTGATTGGTACCGGATTCAGCGCGAACGCTTTGACTTTATTATGACCAGAGCGCGCGCGCACGCGAGATCGAGCGCGCGCGCCCGCGCGAGGGGCGTCTGTAATAAAGAAGTGTATGTAGGTCAGTGTTGGGCAGCATCTCCGTCAGTTTGCTGTTATCGCTGCTCAATATGGGACTGAGGGAAGAACTTTTAAAAGCGATATGGCACGCCTTCACTTCGCTGGATGTGGACAAAAGTGGCAAAGTATCCAAATCTCAGTTAAAGGTACGAGTTTATCCAAACTTCGAGTCTCCTTTATACGTTTATTACGCCGACTTGTGGTCGGTCTTGTCGATGCAGCCTGACATTTTACTTCTTGTGCTGTCGAGTTTATTTATCTAATATTCACCGCAAAATGTTAGCACGGAATAATAATAACCTTTATTTTTTTTCAATTGTCAGACTAACTTTGGAACGTCGTAAGTGTCTAATTGTGTTTGCTTTGTGTTTGTGAGCTGTATTTAAGTGTTCTTGTTAATACTCAAATCAAGGGTGTGTATTTATTAATCATGTTTAACTATACACTAACTAAATATACTATATACGAACTATATACACAACTATTTACAACACTAAACACCTGAACAGGTCGCAAGTCTGTTGCAGGGTACACACATTTAACGTATCCAATGGACCAATGAACCTGACTTCATGTCATTGGACTGTGGGAGGAAACCCATACAGATATGGGGAGGACATCTAAACTCTACACAGAAAGCCCTGGCTTGCCTTGTTGCTGTGAGACTAACCAGTGAGCCAATGTGCCATCCGAACTGATCATCTGATGTTAAAATGTTCAGATTGTCTCACATTAGAAGCTTCGAGAAACACATAAGCGACTCTTCCCAGTCTAGGGAACAATTAAAAATGTTTTTAAAACTGAACTACATGGTCAGCTGTTTAAACTCAACAACGCTGAATCTACTATCAAGCATAGTGGTTGTTGTCACCAGACTATCACATCGGCCGTCAACCAGGACATGCATTTCAAAATGACACTAGTTTGGTGTGGTGGTCTGTTGTTCTACCCCAAACTGAAGAGTGTTTTTGGAAATCTCAGTCTTGCTATCATCGTGGTATGGTGGCCAGTCATCTGCAACCTGGCACCATCTCCTCCACGGGTAAATCATGCGATCTGGTCCATCTGTTAACCTTCCATTACTCTGGTGTCTAGTTCTGACATGTCTTGACCCATCACAGGTGCTTTTTATGATAGGTTGAAGTTTGCATTGGCACTTGAACTAGCCTGCAACTACACAGCCTCAAATACAATGTTTTAATGCATATATTATATGAATAAATGCAATATTTTAGCAATCACTAAACCTAAAATGATGTACAGTCTAAGCCACATTGGTATATGTGTTGTTATATTCCACATGTCTAAGACTTTAAGTCTGATTATAGCGATTACATTAAGTATGTCCAATTTGCAGTGCTCATCGGTGAACATACAGGTATGAATGCATTGCCCTTGTCATTATATTGACTTAACTTGACTTATTGTTTTGACGTTTTCAGGTGCTTTCCCACAGTCTTTGCACGGTAATGAAAATTCCTCATGATCCAGTGGCTTTAGAGGAGCACTTCAGAGATGATGATGAGGGACCAGTTTCTAACCAGGGATACATGCCTTACCTTAACAAATTCATCCTGGATAAGGTGAGACCTTAACACACAAAACCAGGGGTCTTGGAAATATGGAGCATTGTGGGAATCATGTTTGTGATGGCTAAACTTCGAAAAGGAATACAGTACTATATTGTTCCCCTTACCCTTCTGTTACGTTCTTGTAGAAGAGGAAGCAGTTTTAAGGAAGAGGCATATTTTGTAACACACTTGTCTTTAACAAGTGTTTTCAGCAGACAAAAAGATCATATGTTTTGGTAAATATACAATAGTATAAGTAAGAATTATATACACATTTCTTTTTAATATAAATTTGATATGAATTATAATATGAATAGGTGGTAGTTTTGGGATGAGAATTGGCATCTTGGTTCCTCTTCTGTTCCTTGCAGGGTGATATTTTGCTCTGGAAGGAATTGTTTCTACTTTTCATGATTTCTGTCTTATTGTATTTAATAAAACAAAACAGATGCCGTAGTGTCGCACGGGTTTAAATAAAGCACTGTTGGTGAAGTGCTTTTAGAGAAGCTGAGGGTGAAGTGACTGTTTGACAGATGTGCATGATAATGAGCCACAGTGTTACAACTATTAAAAAACATTTCAATGCCATCGGAAGTCCGATAATAATAATAATAATAATAAAATTTGGATTACTTTTTTTTATCAGTGTGCTTATTTAAACAGTCAGAGCGGAATTAATTCTCTCTGCAATATTTGCAGTAGTATGTGAGAAACATAACATCAAGACCAATAAAGACTAAAAACTATCGATTTTTTTATTCCACTGGATATTTCTTTCATGTTTTTTTGTGATGTCGTTTTATCATCTATCTCATCCTGTTTAACGTTTATCAAGATCCGCCTTCTCCGCTTTCCCTAACAACCTTGACTCACAGCCAGTTCTGGTAACCCTGTGGCTCTGCTGTTGAATTGTACTTATTGACTCTCTTCCTCACTGGCTCGTTCTTTGTGAATCAGCATTTAGTACCATGTGGTCCTTTATATTGAACCATCCCTGCTTGCAAGCTTCCTTTTCCCAAACATGACAGCTCTGCAGTTTACAGGTTGGAACGTTTTAATGCGGTTTAGGTCAGGGCATGACCTTCCAAAAAAGTTTCCGGGGTTTCCTTGCCCACCTCAAAAGCTGTACCATGTATAACTGTTAATGTCAGTTCTTTTTTGTTTAAAGATCTTTATTGAAAATGTTGCTGTTTTCTTTTAACATACTAACCCGGTTCTGCCCAGGTAGAGTAGCAACATCTTCCACTGTTTACAGTCTTGAACTCTCTAGTTTGAATCTCAGCATTACTGGTTAGCTCGGTGCCACATTAGTGGAACGTTGGCCATTGAAGTATCTACCCTACTCATTAAATCTAATTAAAAAACATTAAATCTGGGAACAGCAGAAGCTGCCCGATGTTCCACCAGGAACGGAAGGAACTAACAACAACAACTCAGTTCAAGGAAAGATTGTATCAAGACCCAAACAGAATCTGCTGTAAAAACGACTTGAACGTTACATCTTTATTCTTGGTGAGATTATTGTTTCTCTAGGAATCTTCTTTGTTGTGTGGACGCAATATACACGTGTTGCCGGTTGTTTCAATTGAATTATAGTCCTGAAAGTGTGTATGGACAGGTTACTTTCGAAGTTGTGGGTTTTATAATTTTGAGCTGTGTCATGAGCTGTTGCCGGTAACACTCCATCTTCTCTGTTTAAATGGTCATGGCCTTTAAAAAACGTGAAAACAGAGTATTACTTTTATAAATTGGGGACTCGTGTACATCCATGTCCTTTACTGCAAAACACAAACACTTTCGTTCATGCATCGATCAAAAAGTCATTATTTGTCAATCAATATTTGTATATATTTGTATATGCGTGGTTATGAAAGCAGTTTGCAGTTTAGTGGCCGAAAAGTTCACACACAAAACCTCCTTAAAAAGATCCTTATCCACTGTTCTTGGGTTGGCTGTGCATTGCAGCCAATATCATTGGAAATACTATTTACCATGGTTGTACGTGGTTTGGTACGCAGTATCTCTTCTTTTCCAGTGTCATAACAATGTGTTAATTTACAGATAAACTCATTCATGAGCTGAATCGTCGCTCTTTGCGTAAAGTTTTAGTCTGTTGAGTCATTAAACATCTGTGCCAATTTTTAGTAACGCTTTTCCACTGTGGATTTTTCAGTGACTGAACGCCGAACCACTTCTCTCTCAAATCCTGGAATGCATTGTTAATGAAGGGCTATGATGTCAGAGGGGAAACAAAAAGGCAGGGCTACACATGCATGATGAAAATAGAGCCGCAGCTATATGCAGAGACACACTTAGGTCTGTTATTTATCATTGTATTTGTAATATAGAGTTTACACAAGGCTACATTAACTGTTTAAAGGAATGCTTGACTACTGTAACAAGTATTGATTAATCCTAAAACACAAGACCATGGTTCTGAGTATGTAGGTTTGGTAGACCGATGCCTGGTGATCTGATGCCTGGTGATAAGGCCTGTTTATAAATCTAGTCTCTTTGGAACCCTGCAGAATGCAAATGCTTGTTTTTTTCTGCTGCCGAGTAGCACTCTTGGTCGCTCAAGCCGCCACAAGGCTCCTATTGTGTATCCGTGCATAGCGCACAAGAAGAGATGGGAGGTGTGTGTGTGACGTGGACTGCCAAACACTTCTGCTGGTCATCAGCAGCATTTTATAGGACTTGTTTTGGCCATACGTAAATAGCACTGTAAGTCTAAGCTTATAGAGGTTTAAATACTCTTTATAATCGCCAACAAGTTATATTTACAATGTACACATAGTTAGACAGTATGTTTGTATCAAACAGTCTAAAACAATTTTGTAACTCCATTTACTTGTGTGTATTTAGTTTTTACACACTGCAGAGTTAATGCTCTGCATTTAACCCAATCCGTGCAGTGAACACACACTAGGGGGCAGCAGTGTGCACGCATTTCCGGCATGGTGGGCAGCTTTAGCCACGGTGCCCGGGGAGCTGTTAGGGGTTTGGTGCCTTGTTCAAAGGCACTACAGTCGTGACTTGTGGAATATCAGAATAGAATCGGCAACTTTCCGATCACAAGCCCAGTTCTCTAACCACCGGTTCACAGGCGGTATTTTATCCTAACATACTAAAGAATTCAAGAAACAGAAAATTGTGCATGGATAGTAGGGCTGTCCGCAAATAATCGATTATTCGTTGGTCGACCAAAAAAATTACTAGTCGGCCAAATTCCATTGGTC
>JAOTRQ010000025.1:5717230-5727675 GCA_028565875.1 Hoplisoma paleatum
TTTTAGTCGACTATTAGTCGATTAGTTGAAGTAAATGACGACCACTGGTCCACCAGCAAAATCCTTGGTTGTGGACATCCCTACTCATAACTATAGCATCCAAAAATATATAAATATATCAAGAGGTGTAAATATTGTTAGAAATGATTATTTTAGTAAGATGTGACTTTGTGAGTTTTAACATATAACAATATATAGTAAATAATAGTAAAGACTCATTATGTTAGTGGGGTTGTCAAACCTGAACATATTGTTGAGGGTTGTTGACCCACCCTGTCCATTGTTGTGATCACATGACTCAAGTTCTGACACATTTGACAGTCTAGGCTCTATTCTGCTATTTTGTGAGTCATTAGGGTCTCATTGGTCAAGATGCTAATGGTGGTTGAACCACTTCGGAAAAGATCTCAAGATTGCAGTCTGGATGAGGGATGTCATAAGACACCACCTCCGTTGAAAGATGGATGTTCTAGTCTTTACAACTCGGCTTTCACGTTTTCTGTCCACTCTGTCATCAGTTGCTTTCATTTGGTAAAGTTCACGACCTGCTTGGATTTAAAGAAGGCAGACATTGTTTATTAATGCTTATGATTAAAAGCCACAAATGAGTAGTTATAGATCTAATTGATATCCTGGTGTTGGTTGTCTGGTGGTAAGTGCGTGACACCTTAGATGTTAAACATAACAGGAAGGTCTCTGTTGAAATAAGATATAATTTTTTTTCCTGTGTGTTTTGGTCTACTGCGAAGTCCTGCTGTGGGTTTGGGTTTATTATCCAGTAGCTTCTGTGCTAGTTTTATTACTGTTGTGTTTTCTATCTACTCAGTACAAACGACCACTAGTGCAACAAATGTTACCCAGTGTGTTACCTCATGATTGAGCCAGTGAACTGATTCAATTAGATTCTACAGTCCACATGTCCACAAAAATCTAAACATACACATATATGGTCAATAGTAAAAAGTTGTATAGATCTGTCAATGAGTGTGTGAACTGCTTTTTATTTTCTTTTAGCTCGAGAGTCCGTAGATCATTAAGTGTCTGTTTTTTTCACTCAATACTTCACTCATACGAAACCAAAACATGTCCCTTATGTACACATTAAAATGTGCGTTGGCTAGCAAACAATTTTGGATTCACCGGTCTTGGAACAGTTCTTGTAGGAATTAAAAACGATTTTTTTAATCGTTTTGTCATTTAAATCTCAAATACTGTTAAATTGTGTTTTCTTTTTCACTGGCGAGTGCTCACTCACTGCATGCTTCAGTGAGCCTGGGACGCTTATGACCTTTTTGGTATTCCTTCTTTATATCTCTTTTGATAAAAACTGACCACTACAGAACAGGAACACCCCACAAAAGTATTTTCATTTTCAAGATTTTTCCATCAATTTTATGTTACACATAAACATGCTTTGCCAGATCGGTGTATATATGCACGTATGTGTGAGTCGCTATCTGTTCGTTCTGTTACTAGAAACTAGAGGAAGCAGCAGCCACGGCAGCCGAGGAGGAGCGCAAACGCCTTCAGACACACAGTGAGTTGGAGGACCTGTACAGAGCTGAAATGGAGAAAGAGAAAATGGTATCTATACTCATTCATACTTTAGGTCACTACTGACTTTATTATTTATTACTGCTCATTGTTATCCAAACTGATCTTAACTGTTTAAAGTTTTATTATGATTCTGTTGAAATTCCTCATATTCTTGTTGCACGTATTCTAAACAGACAGCGACGTACTTTTATCTGCATTTGTAGTATTTTAGGAAGTCAGTTCTAGCAAAACTTCCCCTTTACTTACTGTCATTGTCTGAAATGTGGAAGCACACTCATACTTTAGTATACATTAATAAACAACGGCAGCCCATGAATCATCTTGTAGAATCCCAAAGTCCTAAACCAAAGTCCTAAAATGAAGTCCCAAAAAGAAGTGCAAAAAGTGCCTCTCAATCAAATACGGTTTTATGTGTAAATAACTGGTCAAATTCAATTATGTTTAGTCCTGCAGCCTTAAAACAGATTTAAAAGGGTTGGTTGGTTACCTTTTTTTGTCCAGGTTGAATTTAGCGATACACAAAATGTTTTAACTAATAGTTTCATTTGTTGTTTGAAATTGTGGTCTATGACATTGTGGACATTTTTAGAAGCTGCTTAAGCTTCACAAGATTGGTGACTAACTTCCTTCCTGCATGGCATGATTGCACATGCAGTGGGAGAAATGTAGTACTGGAAAGTACGGGGAAATATGCATGCTATGAAATCAATTCCACTTTTATAAGCTGCCATTTTATCTGTATCTTTATCTGAGTTATCTGTAGTGATTCAATATAGCGGAGGTGTTTTATCTGCAGCCCTGTATGCATCGAAACTTTGGACACTTGCTTTTCATTCAATGGTCTTTCTAGACTTTTTAGAAAATGATTATAAATCAATCCAACATGAACGTTTGACCGTAACTGTATGAGTCTGTCTGTGTGTATCAGGTACGGTTGCAGATGGAGGAGCAGGTGGCACAGAAGTCCAGTGAGCTAGAGCAGTATTTACAGCGTGTTCGGGAGCTGGAGGATATGTACCATCGCCTGGAGGATGCACTCGAGGATGAGAGACAGGCCAGGCAGGATGAAGAGACTGTTCGCAAACTGCAGGCCAGGTAAACAAGTTGCTAGGTAAACTACTTATGGGAACGTGTTAATGTTTTACATTCAAGATTTAAGATAAGTAGTCATCTTTTGGTTTGATGACACGTTGCACTTGGATTTGCTATAGGTGTTCTCTCACTTAGCTTCATGAGAAGCCACCACAGAGGTGCTCGGCATCTTCACTCTGCAACGTACCCCAAATAGCTAATTTAGGTTTAGGTCTAGTAATTGTGGAGGCAAGGTCAACACTTAACGACTCCCTTTCTTGGTCAGATAGCTCGGATGTAGCTTGGAGATATATAATGTATAATGAAGAAGGGAAATAGAATAAAAATGGGCATGGCGAGAGAATAGGAGGGCCGATTCTTTATCTGGTATATAAGCAGCTCATTATTGATAGGCGTGGATGTTTTGATGTTGGAAACTGTGGAACAAGAAGGCCGGGGAAAAAATCAGTGGAGCAGTAATACGAACAATTTTATTATTAATATTATGAATTATATAATAAATCATAATACAGATACTTTGCTTCAATAGTTTATAGTGGAGGGTCTTTAACGTTTAACTACAAACAACATAAGAACCTTGTTAGTACATGTGGTATCATGGACAATTCTCATTTTAATTGAATGCAAAAGTATGTCCAAACATTTGATTGGTACTGTACACTAATCAAAACCACACAAAAGGTCAACAAAGTCAATCCAGATTAGTTGAAGTGGTTTTAAAGCACCAAATATGGGTAGGCTTATTGGCCTGGTTGGAGATTGTGGTCATATGAAGGACAAGCCACAAACCACTGACAGGTTGTTACAAGGTCATGATTTATTTTTGCCAAAGATGAAATGATGTAGAAATTGTAGATTCTAAAACACCGAAAGCACTGTAACACTCCCTGATCTGTAACGACCAAATCCATCAAAGTGCTATACAAACAGGGACAGATTAGGAATGTGATGACTAGACTACCTGTTGGAAAGCTATGTGAAGCGGAGCTTCACGTGAACACGTAGAACCCGTAACAGCAACTGAGCAGTTTAAAAAGATTCACCAGAAAACACTTGATACATGTGAAATGCTGAAGCTGTAGTATTAGGTTCCTGTTTCCCTTACACAGAACTGCCTTCTTCCTGCTTTTTTACTGACTTATGCCCACCTCGGGCATTCACATGTTCACAACACAGCACTACAGCGTTACTGTCTCAGTAAAAAAGATTTAGGGCACAGCATTTTAGACAATACTCACTCAGTCGGAGGAACTTGCTCAGTCTTTCTCCATGTAATTGAAATGGGAACTTTTATCAGTCACTCTTGAGTCATTATACCATGGTTAAAATGCTGTGGCATACTTGTTAAACTTGTGAATTAAAAACTGTAATTAGGGGATAGTATATACCCCCGGATTCAGGATAACAAACTACTCACATACAATAACCAGAACTACAGATAAAGTAATAATTCAACATATTCAGTCAACATGAACTGTGACAAAGTGGTTTCGATAAAGACTTAAGTTTATTTTGCTGGAGCTTGTAAAAATACTCTCAAATTCTAAGTTTTGTATTCTCAAACTTTATATAAGTAGACTTTAGTGATGCTTTATTGACAAATTGGCACATCAAATATGTTAAAAATCAGATGCTTATATTGTTTTTAGTATGGGACTAAATTCAACTCTTGTCTGTTCTACTTAGACTTTATACACAATAAGCAATAATTATAATCAGTGTCCACA
The DNA here is from genome assembly GCA_028565875.1 of Hoplisoma paleatum. Classification (NCBI taxonomy): domain Eukaryota; kingdom Metazoa; phylum Chordata; class Actinopteri; order Siluriformes; family Callichthyidae; genus Hoplisoma; species Hoplisoma paleatum. Next base: position 5,721,607 of record JAOTRQ010000025.1, read on the forward strand.
TACTTTTGGCTGTATAGTGTATATACTTGAATCTCCAGGTTTATTTATGCGATCGAGAGCTGTAACACGTCACTTTTGTGGTTTATTTCTTTAAAACAGACTGCTTGAGGAAGAGGCAGCAAAACGTGCTGAGCTGGAGCAGATCCATCTCAGACAGCAGCAGGCTATCTCTCAGACACAAGCCGAGAAAGAGGAGCTGGAAAAGGAGCATCTAGAGAAGGAGAACGCGCTGCAGGCCGCCATGCAGCAGCTTAACAGACTGGAGACGGAGAGGCAGGGAGCACTGGAGCAGTACGAGGTATTCACTCGATTGTTTAGAATAAAGCCTTTAATGCAAGGTCCTACCTAGTGGGTCCAGTTGTACCTAATATTAGTTCATATTACATTTTTTTGATGTCCCTGCTTTACTAGTTTTGGTTTGGAATAAGAAACAAAAGCAAATTAAAGTATAAAATCAACTGGCAGGCCGTCATTTACTCCGGAATTTAGTGCAAAGTGCACTAAGACGCAAGTGCTTAGTGAACACTGCGCACCAAAACTCAGGACACTTACATAAACTAGGCCGCATCCTAACCACTAGGTTGCCCAATCGGTGCATCCTAGTGCCGGTCCCATGCATGGAGGGTTTGTTTCAGGGGAAGCATCCGACATATTAAACCAAGGCACAATAAATATGATTCACTGTGTGAATCCCAAACCAGGCAGCCCAAAGGATTCACTCAAATAATACGAAATATATGAGACTGCATTGTAGTACTGTTTAGATTTGCTTAGTATGAGGTCTGACAGGTGTGTGTGTGTGTGTGTGTGTGTGTGCTTTTTGCTTTTTGTCTTACAGGAAGTAATAAAGAAATTGGAAGATGCTGCCAACAATACTAAAAGCTGGAAGGACAAGGTGGCTCATCATGAGGGTCTCATACGTCTTATACAGCCAGGTAATGATCTTTTTTTAATTAATCAGGCAGTCCTTAAACTTTCTAAAGCCTGTAAAAGTTTTTGATTCTCGGCAAGCACAAACACCGCAGAACCTGCCAATGTCTTGATTTATATCACACCAAATCAATGTAAAATGACACCTCATATCTGTCTGTACTTTGAATCTTGTAAGCAAATTTCGTCTCAACAAAGAGAATCAGCAAAACTGTTTTTCTTATTTCTTGTTAATGCTTTATGTAGTAATGCTCGTGTTTTGTTGTTCGATGTTTTATACATACATGTATTCTGGTAATGTCTTATACAAACATGTGGTCTGGTAATGTTCTATGTTTTGCTAATAGCTTTATTCTGGTAATGTTCTGTGCTTGTTGTCTTTAGGTTCAAAGGGTCCTCAGAAGATCACTAACTGGGGTCCCGCAGCATTCACAGAGACAGAACTGAGTCTGAGAAAGAAGGACTGGCAGGAGAAGAAAAACAAACCAGCTCAGACTCAAGAGGGAAACTAAATTGTGACTCATCTTGCGATCGAACCCTGTACATCTAACCACTACTGAAGTGAAGACACTGCCTCTGTGGGATGGATTCCACCCAAATTGATTATTGATTTGTACTCTAACTTCAAGCTATGTGTAATTATTCCATGTTGTCATAATGTAACACTGCAGGGCATTATCGCACTTCTTGGTTAGGATCTAAATTACACGTATGCAAATTTGGGATTTCATGGGCTCAAATATTGTGCAAAGTCAACACATTTTATTAAAATTTTAATTAAAAAAGTCCATGCACGACAAATTCCATGCTCCTTATTACGCACAATGTTTGTGTACTAATTTACTCAAAAATATAATGATATTTTTTTTCATTTGCCAAAGTGATGACTTTCCACAAAAGACCAAAAGCATTTATGGTTTGTGGGGTGAAACGTAATAATTTCTTTTACCAAGTGGAATTTCTAACCAATAATATTTAGTTTCTTTAAAGTACAAGAAGTGACAAAGTGACAACACCTTTTAGTAAATATGACTATAACATTACCTGGGAGTACTGTGTAGAACGATGCTCTGTATTATTTGTACAATGACATTATATATAGTATTAATTTGTTTTACTACCAGAGAGATTCAATCGTCGTTTATATTACTGCTATCAGACTGTTTCGTACTATTGTATTGTTTGCACCAAACTAACAATGCAGAGTTCAAATTATTGTTTTCCTTAACATGTTAACTACTGTTCAAATTTGACTTTATTTATATTTATCCACTTGAAAGGTACAACAAACAAAAACAGTACAAAAGAATTCTTTAATATTCTACTGATGTTGTCTTTAAGTTTATATGTAAGTACTTTTTATGAACATTTTAAATTTGTTTTGCTATGATTGTAATGTTCCTGTTTTGTTCACTGTTAAAATAGATGTCATTTTACTGTTAGAGATGGCATGATAATAAAATATGAACCCAGATGGGGCCAAGTTTGCATGTTCTCTACATTGTCAAGTGTGGGTTTCCTACCATACTTCAAAAATATGCAGCCAGGTTAAGTAGAGACACTAAATTGTAAACTAGTAAACAGAAGTAAACTAGTAAACAGAAGCCATCGGTTTAAATCTCACCACTGCCAAGTTGCCACTGTTGGTCCCCTGAGCAGTAGCTCGAAATCATGAAAATCAAGGTTTTTTTGTAATAGAAAAAAATGTCTGCTAAATTTTGGTAGATGTAAACATATTTGCACTGCAGTGGACTTCCAAACTGGGACAGTCACCCCAAACAAACAAAATGTAGCCGTAGCGCTATAAGAAGTGCTGGGTTTGGAGTGAAGCATTGTAGCACATTTAAATGAAAAATCTTATTACCAAAAAATGGAAAGAACTTAAATTAAAAACAACAAGAACATAACACACATAAAAAATGGTTGTTCTATGTATGTGATTAGCACCGTTGCCTCACAGCAAGAAGTCGATTCAAGGATAAAGCAATCCGGGGCTTCCTGTGTGGAGATTGTATGTTTTAACCATGTTTAATAAATAAGATGGTAAAACTAAATAATGGATAGATGGATGTTTTGTGGCATTGAACTGGAATTGTAGTGGAAAATAACAAATCACGTTCATGAAAATAACAAGAGTAGTTGAAGAAGAATTGAGGACTTTATTCATTATGGCCACTAGATGTCACCACACACAAAACGACACAAGTCTCCTGCACACTTTAGATTCATGCAGGTGAGGCGGAATTCATTCCATTTATAGATAACAGTCATTATTTAAAAAGTTTTACATCCCACCTTCTCAAAAACTAAATAATCAATTTATTAACGGCATGAAGAGTTTTAAATCATAACAATTTAATCATAAGAATGACACATGTAGCAAAACCACTGTGTGCAGGTTAATTCAGGATCCGATTCCTTTGTAACTTAAAACAGATCTCATGAGACCTGCTTTAAACACATTATTCAAATTCTAAGAGTCTAAAACTCGAACAATTCAACATGGATGGGTCTGTACGTGTACAGTAATAAATGTGTTACTGATCAAGTGAATAATCTGAACTGCTAATGCTGGACAACTCACACCGTGCCGTCATATTTCTAAACCAGCATATTTCCTTTTAGACTCAGATTTTCCATAAACACTTTGTCTACGGGTGACTGAAACATCCATAATCTAAATATAATCAACACACTAAATTAATACTTACAAGCTCGGGGGGCCTACAGGCTGTGCGGTTCAATTCCCAGATAACACCAGGAAATTCAATTTGAGGTTGGATTTAAAAATAGAAACAATCTTATCACACGTGCAGTATGGTACAACATTTCAGGACTTTTAAGTGTTAAACTATACAACATAGTTGTTAGTGTTGTTGCATATTGGTGAATGATTTATCTTAAATTGTCCATATAGGAATGTGTGTATAGGCCAAGATAGAGAAGGTCTTCTAAGTGTATTAATACATTTACACAACTGCTTCCATTAGGGGTCGCCACAGCAGATTGTGATTCAAATAATTGTTTTTGGCTCAGTTTATATGCCGGATAACTTTCCTGAAACAAACGTGTCTATTAATGCAATATTGGGACCAGCAGTTCAATGCAGTAGCTTATGTCTCTTAGTGTAAACTAGTGTAGGCTGGGTACCTATAGGTCAATTCGGGGTTCTTCGTTTCTTGTTTTTGGATTGTAGCAGGGAACTTGAGCTTGCTGTATAACCCACACAGAGACACAGGAATGATCTGGATTAGCCTGTCTTGAGATCCAACCAAGAACTTTTTTGCTATTCACTGAGCCACAATGCCACTCCGTCATGTCGAATTCAAATGTACACCAGACAGCATGCGAAAGTTCTTTTTCGAACCAGCTTTGGCTGTGTTTTCTGTGTTTGTATGTACTTTGAGTTCACTGTGGCAAATCTGTGTTTCATTTGAGTATTTTCCACATAAGATAAGTAAAAACTAGTGTTTGCATGTTTATCGCTGACAAGCAATCGTGCAGTTTCGAAAATAATTAGATCAACATCAAAACTTTGCAATCATGTCCCTTTGGTTGATTGGATAGCGAAAACAACTGACATCACCAGTGATGTAAATAGAAATTTTTTACGTTCCTAAAAAGCTGCTCACTGATCTATGTCCAAAATTACTCAGGGTTATTCACCGAAAAAAAGTACATGTTGTCCCACTGTAAGTCCATAAGCTAATGAGGAAAGTATCAATCATTACATGCGTTTCATCTGTGAGCTCACGTCCACATGCCTCTAATCTAAAACACATTCCGCTTGGAGAGCTGCCACTTAAATTTCCTTTCACTGACCCTCAAAAACAATTATTTATAAAACAACAAATAATCGTGCAGCTATGTGAACAGTGCGTGAGTGACAGAATGTGAAGAGTCGGCGAGGGATGAAATGTGCACACCAGATGCACACTGTTTCAGCTGAGCGGACTCTTTACGCAATGTGATGGAGGGTCATTAACGCCAGAGAACGCACCGCACTCCCGATGCACCATGCTCCCCAGCAGTGCCTGCATCCCATCGCCCCTTTTCCAAAACTCTCCTGAATTCATCTGCTCCACTTGGGGCCTTGTGCACCAGCGCAACATTCCAGAGAAATGATGTGAAACAGAAATGCGTTCAATTCCCGATCTGGAATCCATCGCTGAGTTTTACATGTACTGTAAAAAAAAAAGAAGTTTGCTACGCGCTCTCGTAGAGATGAGTTACACAGCTGTGGTGTGTAAGGGGTAGCTAGTGCCCCTGAGGAGCAATGTACTAAATTTGAGCGTCTTTGGAATGTGGTGCGATATTTTAAGGAAGTCACAGCCAGCTATGGAAAGGATTAATCGCTTCGATTTGAAAAAACGAACTTTATTTAAACTATGCTCACGCACGCTTGACCTCCACGAGCTGGCATTTCCTGTTCAAGAACAGCTGGACCGAACGATGTTTTTTTATACACATCTGGAGAGAAGATAATTTAGATGCTAAAGATAGGTTACACGTTAAGGGTTATTTATATCACTGCACCTTACAAGCTATAAATGATTCATCTCCCCATGGTGGCACATTACAGGCTGTCAAGTCCTTTGTTAATTGTTCTCTCTGGATATTAATAAGTACAGTGGCCTTTTTAATAGTTTATATTCAACTCATTTTGCAGGGTTGAGCCTAATTCCAGGAAGGAATTGTTTTATAATAACAGCCAAGGGTTCTATAGCTAAACTTAATAAATCTGGTCTGGCTTTCTCTTACGATGTGTGACAAACGCTATAGTGCAGAATCTTTATTATTATAATTAGTTTTATTTAATAGTTCTTTGTCATACAGGCATATTTCAACCGATATGAAACCGTTGAAAGTTCATAAAAAACAGATCATGATTATAAAAAGGTGTTGTGCAGTTCAAGCATACATCAAAGCTGAAAATCTATCAAAAGTAAACTATACAGAATAGTATACTGGGTATACAAAAAATAAATGAAAACAAATAATCAATAACCAATCTAAGTATAACTAAGTATAAATTATTTTTTATATATTAATTGTTTAGGGTGGCACGGTGGCTGAGTGGTTACAGCACTGTCGCTTCACAGCAAGAAGTCCCGGGTTCGATCCCCGGGTCGGGCTGGG
>JAOTRQ010000025.1:5742972-5753199 GCA_028565875.1 Hoplisoma paleatum
TGCAGATGGACTTGAGGTGGGTTAGAACCAGGCGCTCAAAAGTTTTCATCACTACAGATGTAAGAGCCACAGGTCTGAAGTCGTTGAGTCCAGTGATATGTGGCTTTTTGGGGACAGGAACAATGATGGAGGACTTAAAACAGGCTGGGACATGACATGACTCCAGGTAAGAGTTGAATATTTCTGTGAAAACCGGGGCCAGCTCGTCAGCACAATGTTTCAGGGTGGAGGGAGACACACGGTCAGGGCCTGCAGCTTTATTTGTATTGAGCTTATTGAAAAGCATCTTTAAATTTGCTTCCTGGACTGTAAGGGCAGGAGGGGGGGGGCTAGGGGCAATCCAAAGTGTCTGAACTCAGGATGGTGTGAGGGGTGGGGGGAGGTGAGTCCATGACTTCAATGCGTGAAGTTGGCCAGTTTGAGGTTGTCTGTAGAGTGGGGGAGCCTGGGCTTGTAATTAGTTAACTCTTTCAGCCCCCTCCAAACAGTGGCAGTATTGTTAGCGGAGAATTGTTGCTCCAGACGTGTATTGTACCTTGATCTCGCTTTTAACACCTCCCTGCTAAATCCGTACTTCGCACGTCTGTAGTTGGCTCTGTCCCCTTCTTTAAATGCAGCCTCCTTCTGCTGACGGAGCTGTTTAAGTTTGGGAGTGAACCAGGGTTTGTCGTTATTAAAAATGACTCTGGGGCGTGATGGAATGATGTTGTCCTCACAGAAATGTATATATGACGTCACAGTGTCCGTGTACTCGTCTAAACTGACTGTAGAAGCCCTGAACATCTCCCAGTCCGTACTGTCCAAACATGTGCGCAGCTCCTCTACAGCTTCATTGGACCGATGTTTAGATGTCCTCACTACAGGTTTTGATTGTTTTAGTCTCTGTCTGTATGTGGGAATCAGATGAATCATGTCATGATCTGAGAGACCCAGAGCCGCGTGGGGCACAACGCGATAAGCCCCCCCCCCCCCTACTGTGGTGTAGCAGTGATCCAAAGTGTTCCCCTCTCTGGACGGACATGTAACAAACTGTCTGTATTTTGGTAGTTCGTGTCTGAGGTTAGCTTTGTTAAAATCACCAAGGATTATAACTACAGAGTCCGGGAAAGACCGCTCCACGCTCGTAAACTGATCCACGAGCGCGCGCTCTGCTTCGTGCGCGTCTGCGCTCGGTGGGATGTAAACAGCGGCCAGAATGAATGAGGAAAACTCACATGGAGAGTAAAACGGTTTGCAGTTTATGAAGAGGTATTCCAGAGAAGGAGCGCAGTGCTGGGTGATCACTGTCGCATCAGAGCACCTGGCGTTGTTGATGTAGAAACAAACTCCTCCACCTTTAATTTTTCCTCCGGAGAGTTCACGCTGTCGGTCCGCTCGGAAAAGCTGGAAACCCGCAAGATGAAGCGCGTTGTCCGGGGTCTGCACGTTTAACCATGTCTTTGTGAAGCACAGCACACAAGAGGAGGAAAAGTCACTATTCCTTCTCATCAGTAGCGCTATCTCATCCATTTTGTTGGTTAATGAACGGACGTTGGTGAGGAAAATTCCAGGTAGTGGCGTGCGCTTTCCTCGTCTGCGAAGGCGCACGAGCGCTCCAGCTCGCTTACCTCTCCGGTGAAGTCTCACTGTTTTGGCCAAAAAGTGCACTAGATATGCTGCAGGCACAAGAAAAATACAATGTTCGTAGGAGTTGTTGTTCTGATATTTAGAAGCTCCGCGAGTGTAGGCAAATGAAAACACAGGATTTACGCACAAAAACAAACAAATCAAAGTGCACCAGAACACCAGGGCAGCCGTACGCGGCGCTATCTTGATGGTCGTCGTGGTTCAGTAGAAGAATTCTTGTCTGCCCGGATTCGATTCCCAACCAATGCATAGCATTTACTTTTTCTGCAGAAGGAACACTCGAAAGAAAACAAGATGCAGTCCCTCTCAGAGTCTTGCAGTTTTACAGAAAAAATAAATGCTTTGCTCCTTGTCAGGGAATCAAACCCCAGTCTTCCACAATGCAGGCGGAGACACTGTCCACTATACTAACGAGAAGGCAAATTAGAGGCTTCTAACTGGGATACCTCTCTGAAGCTCATGCCTTAACAGTTCAACAAAAATCTAAGATAAATACTTTTCTGCCCGGTCTCAAAGCAGGGACCTTTCGTGTGTTAGCCGAACGTGATAACCACTACACTACAGAAACAACTAAACTGAGCTCTAGAAACCGAATAAAACTCAAAACTCAGACTGTGGCAGCTACTGCCTTTTCCTGTCTCACCTGCGGCTGCATTCCCCAACACAATATGTACAGTTCTACTGAATAGGCCACGTGCTTAATAACATAAAAAACTCAACAATCTTCATAGCGACATGATGTGAAGCCAAACACCACAAAACAAACCCACCACCCCCTTGTCACTACAGATATTAGATATTTAGATATATTATAGATATATATACATATATTAGGGACAGTGTAGCCTAGTGGAGGGACAGTGTAGCCTAGTGGGTAGAGCGTTGGACTGGGAACCCAAAGGTTGGGGGTTCAAATCCAGGCTCTGCTACACTCCGCTACACTGCTGGGTCCTTGAGCAAGACCCTTAACCCTGTCTGCTCCAGGGGTGCCGTACTGCGGCTGACCCTGTAATAGCGCTCCGACCCCAAAACTTCCAGACAAGTTGGGATATGCGAAGAGAAACATTTTGTTGTACTGTACATCTGTATATGTGTATAGACAAATACAATTTGATCCACATAGATGTATATGGAATAATATCACAGTTACTGGTCCACGCTGGAATTCACCGAGATCCTGACTCCTCACATTCTTTCACTCGATCCCGATCATTAGTATGGGTGAGCGAATACTTTTGGCGATACAGTGTTTATGCATTTTAATGCCACACAGAATGCTGTTGAGTGTTCTGAAGATCACCCGGGCTTGTAACTCACCAGCTCATTGGGTCTCATCTTGTCCAGGATCTGGTCGGCGTTCTCACTGTCGTGGCAGCTTTCCATGATCGCCAGGAGCAGTTTGGAGGCATTGTTCTGTTTAAATAAACATCAAATCATGGCACTCGAAACAAACCAATGAGATCAGGTGGCATAACGTGCTAGCGAGTCGGAAACCGACTCAGTCTGTGTGAATGTGTAAAAAAATAAATTCACATGCTTTTTAACATCTAAAAATAACTGCAATGCTGAAATTCGACACATCATTTAAAGATTGTTTTCCTTTTCTACGTTGTACACACATCCCGGCAACGATAGTATCATTAAACCAAGAAAAAGTAAAATAAAAGTGCTGAGTAAGACGCCCCGGCCTCCAAAATCTCCTGATCTGAACCCCAATGAGATGATTTGGGGTGAGATGGAGCGCTCAGTGCTGCAGACTGACCGTCGGGTGAACCGTTCCTGGACGCTCCTCACAAAGAACACCAACGGCAAAACTGTTCTCAAAGCGAGACTGGACATACAGAATTTAACACGAACATTACTGACGTTTTACGTTCTCCTCTTTTCTGCTAACCAGCAGGGGGCGACCGGCCAACTTTTGTATATGTACATGTAAATGCGTAAGCAGCCAGAACTCGCCCCTGGCAATTCACCCTTCACCTGCCCCAACACTTTACAAGTCTCTTTCCTGTTACACATCGTGACTAAAGGCGGGGCAGAGAAATGAGCCTAATTAATTTACTTTATATTGTTCCGGGCCCCAGGAAGTTCAGGTTCAGGCCCCACGTCGACCGGCCTGCTTGTTAAAGAAGATTGTGTTAGGCATTAAATGCATTGTTAGTTAATGTTTAATGTATAATTGTATTGTCTTTGTATTTTTTTATATAATCATAATAAAAAACAATATAATAGCGTGTGCATTGTGTTCACTGCTGCCCCCTAGTGCGTGTTTCGCTGCACGGATTGAGTTAAATGCAAAGGAATGATGCTTAAATGTGTAAAAAGGGCAAATGGTGAAACGAAATCTGTAAATCTTCTCGTACCTTTAGCTCCAGTACGAGATCCATGCGGTTCTTTCCCAGTGGCTCGATGGGGTTCACTATGAGAACGATGATGATGTCGATGCCGTTGGACTCGTGCTTGGCTATACAGGACTGCAGGAGAGAGAATTATTACGACCCGGCAGCGATCAGCAAGACCAAATCAGTATTTCAGACGCCGTCAGATACCTGGTTCTCGTGACAGGGGCCCTGACAGTACTCGGTGATGGTCTCCAGGGTCTGCTTGACCAGGTCTACGTTCCTCTCGTTGATGTAAAGGCCCAGCAGTCCCAGACCCCCCGTAGTGCTTCCACAGATACAGTCCAGGAACTGCAGGGTCTCACAGACCAGGTTGTAGTTGGTTTTGTTGTTCTGGTCCCGAAGAAAATTCTGCCCAGAGGATGAAAAATTTAAGATCAGCGATTCGGATCAGTTATAAGGGGGAGGGGGAGAGGGGGGGTTAGAATCTGGAGCCATGCTGACTGCAGTGACATTTTCACAGCACACACGGTCACAGAGCAGCTTTAGCGCGTTAAAAATTTCCAAACCAAAGATATAAAAACTGACACCCCCCGAGCAAGCCTATGGCGACTGTGGCAAGAAAAAACTCCCTGGAGCAAAAGAAAATACAGGAACATGCAAATGTGGACTGGAGTGGACTCAATTACATTAAATGTTGACAAAAAGAGGAAAAGGAAGTGAACTTTTTTGGTCATGTGACACGTCGCATCAAACTGGACGCCTACCTGAAGATGGCGGTTGTGGTTCTCGCAGAGCAGCTGCAGAAAGCGCAAAATGGGCTTCATGATGGTAATGGCTTGACCCATGTGCACTTCCTCCTCTACTTCCTCCTCGTTCTCCTCGGCCCCTAAGCAGACCATGTCGATCTCTAGATCGCCCTCCTTACGGAAGGTGCTGTAAGCCTTGGAGGTGACGTAGGAAGCATCTTTCAGTTGGCCTCTCATATCCTCCCTCAGATGCATATAGTCCCGACCTAAGAGAAGATCTGAGTTACAGATGGGTTGCTACAGACGACGCGCGATTTGCGAGGTCATGACTCTCATAACGGAATATTAAATAATGAATCACGATCACGCTTTAGTCATTAGAACGTACGTAAGCGTCGCTTTATTGGAAAGATTTCGTGTCACTTACTGAAATGTCCTTTATTTAATTATTACTTACATACCGTGTCAAAAAAAAAAGAAATATTATTAAGTATTAAGAGGAGAACGTATGCTTGACGTATTTGCACAGAATTCATCACTAGAGGTGCGTCCCAAATCGCACACTTGCACTCTCCACTCGCACACTCCACACACTCCACTCGCACACCATTTTAGTGCGTCTGAGAAAAAATACAAATAAAACTTGCAATTCTGAAAGTACTCCGATTGATTTACTTTCAACCGATACAATACAAAGGGGCGGGACTGTCAACCGTGTCACATCGCCGAATCAGAAGCGGCGAATAGTTGAGTAGTATAAAGGGTAAACGAAAGCAAATTAAAGCATAAAAATATTATATAAACTAGATATTACATAAGCGATTAGATGTTAATCCGTCACTTCGCTGCGGTGTAGTGATCCGTTTGAGAGACGTGTGCACTAGGCCGAAAGTACTACACAAGTGTGTGGGTTTCCTCCGTATATTCCGGTTTCCTCCCACGGTCCCAAATCAGGTTAATTGGACGTACTGAAATTGTCCTGTGTGTGTGTGTGTGTGTGTTTACACTTGACAGTCGACCTTTTCGGGTGTTTGGTGCATATTTACTGTGCAGTTTGTGTCTGGGTTAAGTGGTGGAACCCATTAACGGGGTAACTGCAGAATGTGAATTTCAATCACTACGGAGACCGTGGGGGGGGGGACTAGTACACCCGCTGGGTCACTGGACGGACAGGAAAACGGACGCCGTTTGCATTCGGCCCGAGCGGAGATTTGTATCAATAAACGAAGTAGCTTCACCCTTTCTATGTCTGTAACCGGAAAGCTCGCCCTCCTCCTCTCGCTTGCGGCTGCTGATCTCAAACATGTTGACTGAGACGGTGGAGCGGATCTCCTTCTGAGCCAGCTGCATGCGGTCGTAGAAAACTTTGAAGAACTTCTCACTTTTCTTCTGCTTGTGCAGCTGATTGTAGAAGGAATTCTGCGAGGAGGGGAAGGAGGAGCGGGTGGGTGGAGGTGAAGAACGCATGATATATGCGTCTATACCTTCGGAGAGCTTCTATAGGGAGTGTGTGGGTGTGTGTGTGTACCTGAATCTGTGTGTTTCCTCCCCACAGCAGGGCGATGCCTAACAGGATGCTCTCTTCGAACACGCGGTCGTTCTTAGTGCTGACGATCAGATCGATGACCATCTCCGACGCGCCCACGCTGTCCAGAAGACACTGGATATCCACCATAGTGGAGCCGGGCTTATCCGAGTCCTGCCCTGGAGACCCGGCTACATAAACACGGACAAGTAGACGCAAATAATAGGTGTTTTTTTTTATATACAAGACCGTGAGCACGTTAAATGTGCAGCTGGCATTATATGGCATCTAGTTTTTGGATGCACGTTCTCAAGATTGAACCTAAAGTACCCGTTTAACCATCCGGTTCTCTCGCGTTTATCTATTTTCTAGGTTCGGAGCCCTTTCTGGTTTGCAAGCGTGATTTTAAACCAGTTCGGCGTCTTTACAAAATAGAAATATTACAAAATAGAGTTTAAAAAAAGTTCTGAATGGTGAACTACTGTTCGAATCAAGAGACTGTGTAGCCTAGTGGGGTAGGGTTGGGGGTTCAAATCCAGGCTCTGCTACAAAGCCACTGTTGGGTCCTTGAGCAAGATCCTTAACCCTGTCTGCTCCAGGGACGCCGTACGTTGGCTGACCCCCAACTTCCAGACAAGTTGGGATATACGAAAAGAAACATTTTGTTGTACTGCACATCTGTATATGTGTAATGACAAACAAAATTTGAATTTGAATCTGGCACCGAAAAGCAAACTGTGATGTCACAAAAATGCGCGATGTGACCAATGCGCGATTGTAACCAGGAACTATAGAGTTATAAATAATAAGTAGTGATAAACATCATGGCACATCTGCTCATCCCAAACAGTTGTGAGATTGTTATTTTTATCAGTGCAAACATCTGTAACAATAGCACAGATGCTCGCACATTTCTAACATTCCACTATGACATCACAACTATACCCTCGGTCCATAACGGCGACCGCCAGGGTCGGAGAGACCTCGACGGTAGAATCTTGTACGTCCTTGTTGCAGATACTCTCTGTACTGACGTGGTATCATAAACCGGCTCTGGAACGCGGCGGATGAATCGTCGCTCTAATCCTGTTTACATGATAATGTGCATCTATAAGAGCTGCCATCAGACTCTAAAAATGATGTATGAATCAGTGCAGGCCCACAGCAATTATGTAAATCAGCGTGCTGGATGCTGGGAGCCGGGATCCGACACCCTGCCTCTGCTCATCTTCCTCATCCTAATTATTCACTCCGGTCTCAAAGCTGCTCCGAATAATAAGGTCAGCCATGTTTACCGGCGTCAGAGCAGAAGTGATTTTTTTTTTATTCTACCATCAGGATGATGTGTTTCCATGAGTCCGGTACCTCCAGGTAACGATCCAACCCCGCTGCCGTACTCCAGGGACTTGGAGGGGAGCCGCTGGTTACGGAAGTAGTGCCTCAGAAGAGTTTTCCTCAGTGCTTTGCCCTGCAAAACAAACATTTAAAAGAAATAGATAAACGTTAAATAACACAAAAGCTTCGAGTCAATAAAAAGAAATAAATTATATACACGATTGTAACGGTACATTTTACCTACGATGTCCACGACACAAAATGAAGACAGAGTCCGTGTACTTATATTTATTTATTTAATAAAAGTGTACTTATAATTCTTTATTTAACTTCCACATAAAAAAAATCATGACCAATTTGCATAGTGAACAGTAACCGTAACAGCACCCTCTACTGTTCAAAGTGATTAAACGCTCATTAAACAGGAAAACTGATTTCAACGGTGCAGTCGGGTGAATTTTGTGGTGCATCGTGACATCCCAAAAGACACACACTAGAGGGCAACAGTTAGCACAAGTGTCTGGCACGGTGGGCAGCCCGAGCCACGGCGCCCGGGGAGCGGGTTAAGGGTTTTTTGATGCCTCGTTCAAAGGCACTTCAGTATTCATGGAGGAAAAATTCCAATGCTAGTGTTCGAAATATCATTTTATGGCGTCGTGTTTGACCAAATGAGCAAAATATTCGTATTATTTCATTTTAAAGCCAATTTCCGTCAAACACTTCAACTAAAAAGCCGATCATTTTAAAGTGGTTTAGTTTTTGTAGTCTTTAAGTACATGGGATTTGAAATAGACGTCGTCATGTAAACGGCAGTAATTGCTTCTATTAAACCTCGGGCTGAACGAAAAGCTTGAAAAGAAGATGAGCAGACAGGAAGAGCGAGCGAGAGAAAGAGAGAGAGAGAGCGCGAGCGAGAGAGAGTTACATAACACCTGGTGGGGACTCACTGAGAGAGCGATTAAGGGGGGGGTACAATCGTCCGTCTGGTGCTCTCTCATTTACAGAGACGCTTCTTTCTCCCGGCGGTTACATAATGCCGGAGAGACCGGCGAGTGTCTGGCATGGAACTATAAACATATAAACATTTACTCACACTGCTGACTTCTCGTTTCTGACTTCAGTGGAGGAGACGGAGCTTATAAGCAGTTATGAGTGAGAACAATGGATTCGGGGGGTGGAGGGGGGAGAGGAGAAAGGGAGGGGGGGTAATAAATCAGTGATCATCTGCTGGAAGTTTCACAAGGAAGAGTTTAGGGAAGTTTTATTGAGTAGACGAACGCGGTACAGTACAGACCGACAATCCATCCCATAATGCAACAGGAGCATCAGAAGGGTCTGTTGTTTATTGGAACGGAATCATCAGACCAGCTAGAATCAGCATACGTGTGTCCAGGATGGATGCACACACACACACACTCACACACATATACCAATTATCTAGTTAGTTACTCTCACCACTTAATCCTAGCCAAACAAGTCGAGACAAACAAACATTCACACACACACACACATGCGCACACACACACGCACCCACACACACGCGCACCCACGGGCGCACACACACAGGCACACACACACACACACAAATTATCTAGTTACTCTCACCACCTCATCCTAGCCGAACAAGTTGAGACAAACATTCACACACGCACGCACGCACGCACGCACGCGCACACCCACACAGACACACTCAGACACACACACACAAATTATCTAGTTACTCTCACCACTTAATCCTGGCCAAAGAAGTCGCCAGTCTGTTGTAGGATACAAAGACAAAACACTCACACACATACACACACACGACAATTCCAGTATCTCCAATGAACCTGACTGCATGTCATCGGACTGTGGGAGCAAAGTACTGCTGTAATGATGCACCGTTCATCGCCATTCAGTTTAAACAGTAAATAAAACCCAGTCCGAATGACTTTATCAGTAAACACAAACAAACAAAACAACTCATGACAATGTGTCGTATGGTTATTTCTAAAAATAAATACATAAATAAATAAACAAACAAACTAGAGGACCAGAATGGACATGAAGCCTTGGTGCTATATTGTGTCTTGATCCTGAATGATTTGGGAATGAGTGGGATCGTGTTTCCTCCTCGTGTCTGGACTTTCAAAATCTTTCAAATTAATACATTAAAAATGAATTAAATTAAAATAAAATAAACTAGAAATAGTATTGAAGAAATGTATTGATTTAATCTTAATTGTGGACTTTACTGTGGACGTTGTACCGATGAGAAAAAGACGTCCAGCCGACACCCGCAAAGAAATCGTTAATGCACTTTGTTTTCTGTTCTGTTCTCTCAAAAACAACTCATCTGCAGTCAGTACAGCCCCGACGTGTCTGGAAGATCCTCCCACACCCCCGCCACCGTCCCCCCTCCCACACACACGCGCACACACACACACACACACACAACCCTCACCGGGGTTAGGTACTTGTCCAATGCCTGTACGTTTCACTTAACCTTTCGCCTGACAGTTGCTCCGCAGCTGTTGTGTGCCCCCCACCCACCCACCCACATAATAAAAGTTTGAGAACTCTTCCAGATGCTGCAGTCTCCCCCGTGCCCACTCCTGCAGCAAACTTGGAGCGTCAACGTACCAAGGAGGGGGGGGGGAAGGGGGTGGGAGCG
>JAOTRQ010000025.1:5756469-5770239 GCA_028565875.1 Hoplisoma paleatum
AGAAAGTCCCCAGCCCGACCCGGGGATCGAACCCGGGACTTCTTGCTGTGAGGCGACAGTGCTGAAACACTCAGCCACCGTGCCGCCCAAACTCTTACTTAAAAGTATTACTGTATTTTAGTTTTAATAAATAAATAAAATAAAACAGCATCATCAGGCTTTAACTTTCCTTTTGTTAAAAAAAAGTATTATGAACCGAGCATCGTTACATCTCGATCATCGTTATTATGGCCAGAATGATGAAAGCGTGACATTTCAAACGTACCTCTGTTTTTCAGTGTCCAGTAGCCGATTGAGCTCTTGACTCTTCTTCTCCAGCTCACTGATGTGCTCAAGATGTTTGTGCTGTACTTTCTGAGCCTGCTCCTTCCCTGAGCGTAGTTCTGTCAGCTCCGCATCTGCTTTCTAGAACAATCCAACCCACACCGAGTGCATGAAAATACACGACCGTAGAAACAAAGCTGATTCGATGGATCTCTTGTGAGCTCAGCTTGACCTGACCTTGGCTTGATGCTCCAGAGCTTCGTTCTTCTGCTCGGCAGCCAGCAGTTTGTCGCGGCTCTCTTTCAGATGGGACTCGAGCTGGGAGAACTGCTCGTGCTTCTCCTGCAGTCGGATACGCTGCTCCTCCAACTGAGCCTGGAGCTTGATCACCTCCTGTGCACCAACGTCATTCATTAAAACAGTAAAACGTCCTACGTGATAAAACTACACTGATGATTTAGTGGTGGAATAGTGTTGAAATATAGAGAATAAAAAAAGAATGGAAAGTAATAGGAAAAAGCGTCAAAACTCCAAACGATCCCACTGATCAGAAACACTAGTGACGGTAAACAGACCTGCTGTTTGTCCTGCACGGCTTGCTGGGCAGTTTCTAGATGACTCTCGAGATCTGCTCTTTGGGCAGATTTCGCTGCTTCGGCAGAAATCAGCAACTCTGTCTTAGACTTAAGCTGAAAGAAAAATCATCCAATAAAGCACGTTAAGGAAAGACGTCCTGAATTCATTACGAGTCGATGGATTGACTATTCAGACGCACCTGACTATCAAGCTGAGCCACTCGCTCTTTGCTCTGTGTGATCTGTGCCGTGAGATCGGTCACATTGCTCTCGAAGGCCTGGCAGCGATCCTGTGCCGAGCGCAGCTGACTCTTCTGCTCCTGCAGCTGATCGTGAAGGTTCTCCTGGGCCTGCTTATGACTCTCGGACTGGTTCTTTAGCTTGTCCGTCAGCTGGCTTATCTGCGGGTGAACACGATAACTTTAAGGTTTTACGATAACTCGTAACTTTATGGTAAGTGTTTTTGTAGACAGGACAATATGGAGGTAACGATTCACTATGAACAGTAAAGAATCGATTCATTGTGCGGCACGATTCGAAATATTAAGTGAATCGTTTAAGGCCTAGTTCACACGTACATGAGTAACGAAGCTTTTTCGGTGTTTCTGTTTTGATCTTTTGCCCGCACACAAACGGCATCACTGACTGAAAACTCCTTCCAAGGTGAAGATATTTAGAAACTCTAGAGACGTTTTCAGTGTTCGCAGTTTTAGCTTGTAACATCAGATGTGTGCGGTTATCCTGCTGGTTGATATTGGAGTGAGCGCTGTGATTTCCTTGTTTACATTGGACACAATATAAAGCACATAAGAGAGCTACATTTGTAAAAGTTTAGGCTTAGTATTCTTCAAACCCCGAAAGAAAAAAAAAATCCTCCGTTGTTTAAAATAATAAAAGCTTATCAGAAAGTATTTACTGATCTTTTCTAAAGTCAGGCATCGTGGATCTGGACTCGTTTGTAAAGGCATGTTTGAAATGAAGGCCTGTCGTTACCTGCTCCTGCAATGTGTGGTTCTTTTCCTGAAGCTGGTTGAGCAAGGCGGTTTCACCCTCTCCGGCCTGGATCTTCGCACACAGGTCTTGCCTTTCAGCCTCCAGCTGGCTAAGGCTGGCCTTGCTCTTCTGCAAGAGGGCCTCCAGGTTCTGGATCTTCTGGTCCTTGTCACCGATCTGACGCAGCACCTGTTCCAAGTCGTTCTGACAGAGAACGGACAACATGGCACACGTGAATGCTTTGTTATGAATGATTTCACCAGACGTGCAGAGCAAACTCATAACATGAAAAATAACTCGTGTTGATAAGTCGATCAGGAGCACCAAACCAATCTGGCTTTTTTATGGTAAACGCTACTTGCCGAGACATGTTAACTGATGTTTCCCCACCTACGTATAGCTCAAATTACAGCTATATTCATGTAAGGACTGAGATAACTTGGCTAGTAATGTATATTAGTAGGACCACACAATATGTTGCTATATATATATTGTTGCCACACCGACAGCAAGAAGCGGTTAACTATGACATGAACTAAATCAGAATGTTGTGTGTGTGTGTGTGTGTGTGTGTGCGTGTGTAGGCTCTAACAGTGATGAAACAATACACTTTACCCACAATGCAATACGGTTCACTGTACAATATTTCCCCCCTATTGTTTTGTGAAGACAAATTCTACAAAACAATTTCCTTTTGCTATTTTCTTTTGCTAGTAAAATACTCGGTACAAGGTAGCTAAAAATTTCTTTCTCTACGGTAGATAAATAAAAATGCCTGGTGTTACATTTTGTGTCAGAATAATCATCACTGATTCGAATCGTGCCCCAATCGAATCCATTCTTGACTATTCTTTGTGAATCGTTACAACACTAGAACCTAAGGTTGAAGATGAGTTACCTGGGCTTCTCGCAGCTTGCTGTTGGTGCTCTGATGAAGAGCCTGCAGTTCCTGGTGTTGCTGTTTGGATTTGTCAAGCTGGTGCTGGATGTCCGTGGACTTGGTATTGCTCTCCTTCAGCTGCAAGACCATCCACAAGTAATGTATAACATGTATAAAAGTGCCATCACACGGACAGAAAAAAACAAAAAGGCTGCGACAGGAAAGACCTCAAACGTGTCAAAAGCTGCCAGTCTATGCAAACGTAACTTACCTGCTCCTCGAGACGAGAAAGTCGGAGCTGTAATTCTGCCACCTGCTGCTCGCGGTCTTTGAGTTTCTCCCCTGAGAGCTGCCTTTGCTCCTTGAGTCGGCCCTGCACCTCACCCAGCTGTCGCTCGGCCTCCAGCAGCTTCGAGTGCAACTACATAAAACATTCGAGAAACCCGTTTATATCTTTTTTTCACCCGATTTAGACTTCAATTACTCAATACTCTCTCCAGAATCACTTGTACTGCTCCCACCACTAGAAAAATGAGGTCTAGTACATTCCTCCTACGATGAACGGACGCCTTGTGCTGATCAGCATCGCCTCAGGAATGAAGTGGGTAGAGAGATCGAGATAGAGAGCGCCATCTAACCAACCTAGTCTACTTTCTCAGGTAAAACGATGGACGGTTTATGTATTGCAGCTTAAAGACATTATAACTGTTTGTTATATCTGACCTGGCTGATCTCGCTCTGCTGCTGCAGGCCCTGGCTCTCTTTGTCTTCCCTTTGCTGCTGAAGTTGTTTGCGCTCGGCCTTCAGCTCTTGATGGCTCTTCTCGAGCTCGGCCAGCTCCTTCTTGAGGCGTGCTGCCTCCTCCCCGCGCTCGGCTAGTTCGGTCTGAATCCGGTTGAGAGAGGCTTCCCCAGCCGATACGCATGCTTGGCTCTCCTGCAGCTCCAGGTTTCTTTGGTGAAGGCTGGCCTGCAAGCTCTTTTTGGACGCCTGCTCCTTACTCAGGCGCTCCTCCAGCTCTTGGTTTTCCTTCTCTTGTCGTGACAGCTTTTCTGACGACGTCTGGGAAAATAAGATGGGGAATTATGGAGCATGTTTGAAGTTGGGGCTCAGCAGTCACCTGCTCCGTACACAGACTTTGAGGGCGACATCGTGTCTAAATGTGGGTTCAATCCCAGTCTTTTCTATGAGGAGTTTAAATGTTCTCCCTGTGTCTGAGTGGGTGTGACTCCGGGTGCTTTGGATTCCTAACCCAGTCCAAAAACAAGCAGCCATGATTGTGTTCGATTTAACTTAGCTGATGAAACTTAATAATAATAACAACTGTGTAATAAATAACATTTGCATAGTTTATACGGACCACAAAAATAAAAGGGCATTCATAATTGAAATAAATAAAAATACAATCTCATTTTTAAAGAAAAAAAAAAAGAAAACGATCATCAATTATTTGTCCTAAATGTCATTTTGTAGGAATCACATCACCTTGTAGGTTGTGTATCGTTACATCTCTACAAACAATCTACGTAGTGAATTTAAACAACCCGACAGCAAGGCAGCTCACTTAGCTTTCGACAGAATGGACAATGGTCAATCGTGCTACAATAATAAACCACCAAAATAACAAAGATCTCAACAGTTTTCTGATGTCCAGACTGGTACAAAAAACCAGTGGGAGTATTGAACCATGATAAAGGCTCGACGACATCACTGCTAATAGGTTGTGGTGACAGGGCCGCTCTCAGTCACTGAGTAAGCCTTTTCTAAATGTCGCTTACACAAGAGACAGCTGGGGGCCGGGGTCGTGTTTATGGGCTCCCGTGTCCTTTTTGTGTCCTCTGTGCCAAGAACATAATCTCTCGTTTATTCATCTTTATTTATATTGAGCATAGAGTGTCTTTGCTTAAAAAAGAAAAGCTCACATGTACTTGGTAGGCAATTTAAAAAATGTACAGTAAAAAACTAAAATTATCTTCCATTTCTTTTATCTTTGATAATCTAAAGTTATATTTGCAAATCATGTCTATACACTTATTATCATTCTAATCTGGAACCTAGATGAACCTAAATGAATCTCGGTTTTTAATTTTAGCTTGGCTGACAGGGAGGATCTGATTTTGGTGCCCTGATATATCAAACGTTTGCCCAGTTACTTACGTCAGAGGAGCTGCTTGTATTTTCCCCCCAGAGAGTCCTTGCCACTAAAACTCTTGACATTATTACTGACAGTGTACATAGAGATTGTGACTGGTCAGGGCCATTACCTGGGCTTACACATCACCCTAAAGGATGGTGGCATGTCAGCCATCATCCCATGCTGGTTAATTATAGAGCCGGCTTGGTCAAGTGCTTTAGCATTTCCTGACAGACAGTAAACGCCACCATGCAGACGTTACACAGTCATTCTAGACTCGTCAAGCAATAAAACAGGAATTCCTATGAGCCTGGATCTCTATGTAAACTCATCAGGGCAGATTTTATACTGCGTTCTTTTGAATGTCAGCACTGGGGATAAAAACAACAACAACAAAGAACTCAAATCAACTCAGACAAGTTCTCCTCAGCACCCGGTTTCGAATGCATGGTTCTTCGATTGTGGCTTTACAGGTGCGCATTGAATCCTACTGCATGTGTACAATACCCGACACTGCTGCTGGAGACTGTTCATATTGCTCTGCAGTTGGTGGATTTGTTGGGTGTACACGGCAGCTTCCTGTGGACCTTTTTCCAATTCGGCCCTCAACTGAGCAATGGTTTTCTGTAAAAAGAAAAAATTGGAGCTTAAGAACGATATTTAACTTCTAAGAAGCCTGGAGAGCGTGCAAGACATGCAGTAACAAAGTTAAAGAGATAATTTTTTGTCATGTTAACTTTTGGAACCTTGCCTGGAATGAAATCACCTGTGAAGATGAAATGACGAACATATAAAATTTAGACTGAAGCGGATGTTTTTACCTTTAGTTTACAAATCTTCAAGATTGTGCAAAGCAGGTGGTGTGGAAATTAGAGGAGAGACAGACAGGCACAAACAAAGAACAGCAATTGAATATGGTATATCAGATACGACACATGTTTACTCCGCACCATGACAATGACGCTGAAATATAAAACTTAAAATGTTTGGGAGGACATTTAAATAAGTGTAAAAGACCACAAATGACAATGTAAATGCCAAGCCAGAAATCATATGTGGATCGATGCAGGATGATATTTTAATGATCAGGCAGTGTGAGGTTTACCTCAGAGGTAGTGAAGTTAGCCTGTAGTTGTTCGCATTGGTTTTTGAGTCTCTCGGACTCCTCCTCCCTCTCTCGGGTCATTTTGTCCATCAGTGTCTGGACTTGCACCAGCTCCTTTTTTAATACCTCCACATCCTCTAGTCCAGGTCTCTGCATCTAGCAAAACAAACAGGTCCATTCGTTTATTAACATAAAATACCCATAGCAGCCGTCAGCATATCCCCCCTCACCACATCCATAAGCCTCCTATTTGGTCTCCTCATCACTGTCTGAATTGTCTGATTGAAATATATAAATTCAGCCTGAATTTAATCTTTTTGGTTTCTTTCTGCTTGGATGCTCACCTCAAACTGAAGATTAGAAAGGCTTCAGATGGGCTGGGAAATAATGATTAAAAACACACATTTTGTGTCAGTCACATTGACCTGATTGAATAAGTCTGAATTGATTTGAATTGCCTACATTCAGCCCTACTCTAGTTATCTAATACAAAACCAAATGTTACGCTAAAAGCATTTTGGGAGAGAGCCGATACCAGTTCAGTTGTGAGATTTTCTTTATCTTTTTTCTCTCTCTGCAGGTCCTGTTGCAGGCTGGTCCATTTCTGCTCCGCCACCTCTCTCAGGCTCTTCTCTTCATCATAACGTGACTTGATATCTGAACGGCAGCGAAAAGCATGAATATGGTAAAACAGTCTTGCTTGTTTAACGCCCTTTTGCGTTCCAAAAGAAGTCGACTTTTGATGTTTCTCTTACCCACAATCTCAGTGGCCAGCTGGGCAGCCTTCTGTTCAAACAGGTCTTTCATCTGTTTGATGTTGAACTTCTCCGTCTCAGCCTCATGGAGCTTCATCTCCAGTTCTGAGAAGAGAGCAAGCTTCTGAGTCGTTTCAAAGCTTGTGCGTGTTGCTGCTGTTTCAGAGGATTGAGGCTAAATAGGAAACTTTACCTGATTCTTCTGCGCCTGTCTGCCTGTTATTCTCCGGACCCTGAAACAGAAAAGACCAATCAGGACACCGAAGCGTAACATTCCAATTCGGTGCACCACGAACATCTGATAAGCCATTTAAAGAAATTACTTGCTTCAGTTGTCCTTGTACTTTGTCTAGTTCTTTTTTAAGCTCGCCTGAAAACCATCGTTCTTCCTGTGTGTTTGAAAAAAGTGTTAAGCAACTATGGAAAGGAATTAAATAAACAGACAAGCTTTGTACAAGCTTATATGTAGTATAGAGAATCGAGTTACTTCCTACTTACCTTTAGTGATGCCTGTAGATCTTGCACTTCCTGTCGCAAAAAAGCCAAATCATCCCTAGAATTTGAACAAACGTTTGGTAAGATCAATGGTCTGTGGCATAAATAAAAAGCGACAGCTTGTTATCTGAATCGTTTCGAAGCATAGTAAGAATATTTTGGAGGTGCACGTCAGGCCATTCAGGGGCTCCATGGAGGGGTTGACAGTGACACGGACATCTACATCGTGGCGGTGATAATTCGACACAGTAGCATAGATCGATCTTACACAATGGAATGTCTTTATCTATACGTATCCAGACATGTCGACATTAAAACATAAAACGAACATTTCTCACATTCCATGTATTGTTTTTATTTTACAACTGAAAATCCAGTACGTGTTGTGTGATGATCGGATGACTGGCTGTCTGCATCTGATGATCAGTCAAGTACAGGCATGGCAACAATAAACAGTCATGAAAATACTACACAAACCCTTTTATAGTTCCTTTTTTCTATTAGAGAAGTACAACCCCATACAATCCAAAGGGTCTGAATGAAAATTACTACCCAGACATCACCAACAAATACACAGCTGCCCGGGACAATAAAAACAGCACTAACACAGTTTAACAGCTCTAAAGAACTGTACAGCACAGTAACAATTACTTTATTATATCTAAATAACAGAAGATTCACAGAATATACACTTAGTGAATACACACACAGGCAAAACACATCCATCATATCATCACAGATGCTGAAGTGTGTGCCAAGATCCCTGTAGAAATACGGGGTTGGGGAAAGACCTGGCAACCTACCCCGTAAAATGTAATTGCCGAGATACTCTGGGGATCGGTAGCGGTCCACAGAGTAACCCAGGGGCGAAGTCGACTGAAGGTTAAAATAGAGAGATATAGTGTCTAATTAAATATA
Organism: Hoplisoma paleatum; assembly: GCA_028565875.1. Taxonomy (NCBI): domain Eukaryota; kingdom Metazoa; phylum Chordata; class Actinopteri; order Siluriformes; family Callichthyidae; genus Hoplisoma; species Hoplisoma paleatum. The sequence goes on from JAOTRQ010000025.1 coordinate 5,764,589, forward strand.
GCAATAAATTGTAAAGTTAAATTGTGAACGAAATTACATCACGACGCAAGAACATGAACTGAAAAACCTTCCAAACCTGCCAAAATCAGCTGTAAATCAAGGTAAATACGACCAGCTTATTTCTTTATTCTGTTTATATACTTGTTATTTATAAAGTTACTTTACTTATTCAAAACACTTAACAGAAATGAGTGTTTTGTACTGCTGGAACACAATAATATTATTAGTCTTTACTTTGATTATGTTTTTTAAAATGGGAAAATCATTGTGATCAAATTGTATCGAATTGTGGGTAGAATGTATCCTTACATTCATATTCAGAATCTTCTTGTTGTGTATTATTTCTGTATGCTGTGTGTAATCTTAAGTGAATAAATACATAAACACAGCTTGTTAATCACTTTAATGTAGTATTTGTGCAAACGCTGCTTAAATTTTGAAATCGCAAAACAAGAAGCAGCCAGAACTACGTCACAAAATGCACACTTCGTACTAAACAGTATGTCAAACAAGTACACTTTTATATTGCTACACATACTACTTAGTACGATAGTATGTAGTAAACATGCTAGTCTTAGGTTACATGTCGACAGCTACAACCAAACCAAACACACTATTCACATACACCTTCACATACACCGTCCCTATAAACAAAAACAAAACTAGTCCACAACTAGTAAAAGTAAAACTATAACCTACCCGTGTTGACGTTTTTTGGCATGTGTTTCTTTTTTGGCAGGAGTTTCTTCCGCGAGAACTGCGACGGTGTGTGATTGTCGGTCACGTGACAGCTACACCTGTAAATAAGGCGGTACTTTTGTTACACATAGAAGAAGTGATCAGGGTCGTGTTGGATGCATTACCCTATATATGTGCATAACTATTTGCTAAAATTGTTTTACAAGCCTATGAATTTAAAACGATGAAAAAACTTTTTATCTGAATTAAGTTATTATCTGAGTTAAAAATCACGGTTCATTATTTAGTACAAGAAGCACAAACCCTGTTGACAAGACGATGTCAGATATCATAATAATATGGGATGATGTTTTCATTAAAGTTTTAATGGGCTACAAACTTTAGCCCGGTTGCGTCACAACAATTGTCTTAAGAAGTCTAGAGTTCGCTTTCTGTGTGGAGTTAGCATGTTCTCCCCATGTGTTTCCTCTGTGTACACCTACATTTGTGTTTTATGCTTAATTCAGCTGTTTTGAATGCTGCTGAAAGTATATAGTGGTTTTATACTGCACATAAAGTTCGATAAGAAATTGATAAATTGAGCACCCATCTATCACACTGTTTCCAGACAATGATTATTTCTCGAACAGGGCAAAAATCGTTATAAGCAGTCGGTTTTAACACGTTTTCAATAATGCTACAATACAGTAAATGCAATCATGCTTTATATCGTAAAAAGTTTTTGTTAAACTGTTTGCGCTTATAACGAAGTGCAGCATTGTGCTGTTTTGAACGCAGCTTATGTGTATGTGTACGTAATGATTCATTAGCACGGTGATTGGTTACCGGACGAGGACGTGTCGTGTAAAGAGCTCCAACTTTAATACATTTAAATGTTGTCGAACTGTGCAGTGCAAGTTGCTGATTTCTTTTATTAAAAGGGATTTGATGTACTACAGTTAGAACTAAATAGTTCCACAAAGTGAACACAGGTGTTTGTCTACTTTGCTTGTAGTAAACTTAGAATTTCCAGTACTGGCTTTGTTGTGTTTTAGTTTACACCCAAATTGTCAAAGCCTGTCATATTTAGGCTTTATAATAGGGGTATAGAGAACTGTATGTAATGCACTAATGTTTTAAATTTCTCTGGTGTAGAAATATTGAGATGATGGATGGTGGATTTGAGGACCTTGAATTAAGAGAAGCACAGAGAGAATACCTGGATTTCCTTGATGATGATGTAAGTATTACGTCAATTTTAATAACACAGTATTTTAGTAACACATTATTTTCATAATAACAGTTGATGATTTTTTTTAGGCATTCTACCTCCTTTAACCCACCTTGTTTACTGACCTAAACAACAAGGCCGTCATGGGTTAATTTGGTATTTCTTTGGCCTTGTTGGCATCTATTTTAAAACTGTGTTTACTCAACAGTCCAAAAACATGTGGCCAGGTCAATTACAGACGTTGAATTGTTTCCTGAAATAAATCTACTAGTCCCTTCGGAATCAAAAAAGTATTGGAGTTTCTAACATAGCCTCAAGCCCAGATAAATTGGAAGGAGTATTTGTGTGTAAATGATGCCAAATAAAATGTGCATCATGATACACTGTCGTTATTCCAAGGTGCATTGCTGTGATGCAATAACTAGTCATAATTGGATCTTTTAACATTTTTTTTTTGTTATCATCGCTTAAAAGGACGTAGTTCAAAATTGTGCTTATGCTGGCGAGAATGAAACTGGTAAAATTATTGTGAGCGTGATTTTGTGCAAATAACTTCATGAACATGTTCTGCACAGCGCAGGCGTATTCTAAATTGTTTAAAATTAGGCATAATATAAGTCTAATTTAAAACTCTGAAGCAAGCACATTGATCACGATGTATCTGCATAAAAGCTTTTCTGTTGTACCTCACATGGGCCTTACAAATTTCATCAAACTGTTTTCTATGTGTTTATTATGACAGCAAGACCAGGGTGTGTATCATGAGAAGGTCAGAAACATGGTGACTGAGGGTCAGTGTCGTCTAATTGTTAACATTAATGATGTTCGGCGGAAAAATGAAAAACGAGCTAAAGAGTGAGTAATACTGTTTTTAAGAATTAATAAAATAAAACATTTTAATTTGTCCATCAGCCACTTTGTTTCTTTTCAACAGACTCCTGAAAAATTCCTTTGGTGAACTGGTTGCTTTCCAGAGAGCATTAAAGGACCTGGTGGCCTCCATTGATGCAACTTATGCAAAACAGTTTGATGAATTTCATGTGGGGTTTGAGGGAAGTTTTGGGAATAAGCATGTATCTCCTCGAACTCTTAGTGCACGGTTTCTGGGCAACCTTCTATGTGTGGAGGGTATTGTGACCAAATGTGGGTGCCAAAATATTTTTTGCTTTATATTTGTATAATACATTTTTCAATTAAATTAATTTTTCATCTGTTTCAGGTTCACTTGTCAGGCCGAAGATCATGCGCAGCGTTCATTACTGCCCGACTACTAAGAAAACACTTGAAAGAAAATACACCGATCTGACTTCTCTTGATGCATTCCCATCTAGTGCGATCTACCCTACTAAGGTTTGTTGGTCTAGTCGCAGTAAATAAAATCTGGTAATCAATAGCTTGTGTTTATAACCTGAGTGTGTGTGCGCACAGGATGAAGAGAACAATCCTCTGGAAACTGAGTTTGGGTTGTGCTGCTACAAGGATCATCAGACTTTAACAGTCCAAGAAATGCCAGAGAAAGCACCAGCGGGTCAACTACCTCGATCTGTTGACATCATTGCTGATGACGACCTTGTGGACAAGGTTAAACCAGGAGATCGTGTGCAGTTAGTTGGGGTTTACCGCTGTTTACCTGCCAAACAAGGCGGCTTCACTTCAGGGACTTTTAGGTAGCTGTTCTTTATTGGTAAAAAAAAAAATACTTGAATTAAGAACTTTAGAAAGTCAACTTGGATATCTGACATGTTTCTTTTTTGTTTATTTGCTTCTGTGCAGAACTATTTTGTTGGCCAATAATGTGAAACTGATGAGCAAAGAAATTGTTCCAACGTTTTCTGCCGATGATGTTGCAAAAATAAAAAAGTTCTGCAAAACTCACTCCAAAGTAAGATGGACAACATGCAGGACATTTACTAATTGTAGTTATTTCATGATTTATGCAGTGGCAAGATGGCTTATGGGCAGCACTTTGTCCTTATCTGGGCTCAGAACCCAGATGGGGCAGTCGAGATCTTTTCTGTATAGAGTTTGCACGTTCTGTGTGATACTAAATGTGATACTAAAACTTTTTGTGACTGACATTTTGTTTGTTTTATTAGGATTTTAACATGTTTTACACTTGGTTCTGTTTATGACACAAACACATGAACAATTTTGTATGTCTTGTTCACTGAACTGCATATTTTTGGACTGGGAGGAAACCAGAGTGCCTGGGGTAAACCCACAGAGACACCGGTAGCATATGTAAACCACACAGAAAGGACCTGGATCACCCTGTTTGGGGACTGAACCGTTGACCTTCTTACCATGAGGCGACACACTTAGCCACTATGCATTAAATGCTTGAGCTGTTCAATCTTTTGCATGATGTATGTATGTATATCTATCAAGATTGTACAGGCAATGAGTTTCTTTCTGTATATAGGATGTTTTTGAGCACTTAAGTCGTTCTTTGGCTCCCAGTATCCATGGCCATGAATACATAAAGAAGGCTATCCTATGCTTACTACTGGGAGGTAATGAGACCAACCTAGAAAATGGCACTCGCATCAGAGGCGACATAAACATTCTTCTTATAGGTAAGATCTTAAGGCATTAATGGGTGTTTCTATCGTACACTATTTTACCTTTTCTTCCTGCTCAGCATAACCAATTAGTTATAGCATGATCCGTTATTTGTGTGTAGTCTCTTTCTTCTTTGCACATAGTCTTAAGGATTTGCATGTAAAAAGTAGTGTTATTTTACACATAATTATAGTCTTATAGGAAAAAGTCTTGCCCAACAATAAAGCATGTGCATAGTCCTGTTATTAAAGAGAGTTTACTGTCTCTCTTTTTGTTTCGTAGGTGATCCATCTGTGGCCAAATCTCAGTTGCTGAGGTATGTCCTGTTTACAGCACCAAGGGCTATTCCTACCACCGGACGGGGCTCGTCTGGGGTGGGTCTAACTGCTGCAGTTACCACAGATCAGGAAACAGGTGACTTACAGTGCATAATAGTTTTCAAATGGCTGTTTACCAGATTTAGAAAGATGACTGCATGGTATCGTTTCCAATCAACCATAAAAGCATAAGTTCAGCTTAAGCACATGGGTGTTTTTATTTACAATATATTGAGGCTGTGGTTCAGATTAGTTGGCCGGTCAAGATCTGTTACAATAGTATTACACACACACATTATGGTCCATGTTTTGTGCAGCTGTTCAATTAAGCTCAAGCAGATGTTCTTTCCCCAACACTGAGCACAAACTAAAATCCAATGCTTAATTTTATTTATGGAAACAAGTCATAGGTCAATAACCAGTATGCAAGGTTTACCATACTTTACAGTTGTTGTCATGGTCGTGATCAGTTCCAGATGTTCCATGAAAATATAATTTATTAAACAATTCTAAAGCTAACAGTGCTTCAAGTGACCAGTTTGAATTGGCAGTTGACGCCTCCAAAAGCCAACAGTCTGTCAGGATTAACTAATATTGGCTCTGTCTGTGGACAAAACTTCTTATTTAAAGAACATGCTAAACTCAGTACTCTGTTCACAAAAAGAATTGAGAATCAATTCACGCATGTTGTTTTTCAGAAAGCCCAGATTTCTCATTAAATTATTCATAATCTAAATAGAATTTATAACGCTCGCCTCATCTTCATATAGGTTCTGGTTGAATCATTAGAATAGAATAGAATTCAACTTTATTGTCATTGCACATATCACAAGTACAGAGCAACGAAATGTAGTTTGCATCCA
>JAOTRQ010000025.1:5782279-5800381 GCA_028565875.1 Hoplisoma paleatum
AGAACATACAAACTCCGCACAGAAAGTCCCCAGCCCGACCCGGGGGATCGAACCCGGGACTTCTTGCTGTGAGGCGAGAGTGCTAAACCACTCAGCCACCGTGCCGCCACGTTTAAAATAACTCCACATTAAATTGGAAATTAGTTCCACATAAGTCACGATGAATACGTATTTAAAAATGTTTTAATCTAGCATTGATGTTCGCTGTTTGGGAAGATTTTGGAAAAAAGTAAGCTCGGTCTTCACCTTTACATCCTTCGCACGTGAGAGCGTTATAGTGGTACCCGGAGGCTTTGTCCCCACACACCACACACAGTTCCTCCCCTTTGAACCTGCCCAAATGAGCAGCATGTCTAGGTCTCTTATAAACAGTGGGAATGACCTGTGACGGTTCCTTTATCTCTGTCTCATATCCCCCTTCCAGTGGACCTTTCCTCAGCTCCAGCATCGTAGACGGCGAACACCATTCCTCCGCACTGTACTGAGGGTAATACTGTTGGTTGGAGTAATAGGACGATGGGGACATGGATTGCTCCACTGTGGAGTACTGCATGCTGGGATAGCTGCTGAACGGTAAGACCTCCTGGTCCGGTAGCAGAGGGCCACTCTGCTCTGCCAGAATATCTGAAAGAAGAGGACACAATGACAGGTGTGAGACAAGCGTTCCATTTACACGTGTCACTAAACCAGGAAGCTCAAGTTAACTGCTTTGTGATAAATCGGGCAATTAGTAAAACTACAACAAACAGTAACTGTGTCACTTGTTTATTCACTCGTAGTAACACGAGCATTACACACTTAGTGGTTATACTACCGACCACTAACAGTGTCAAATCTATCTATCTATCTATTATACCCTTCAGTCGACTTCGACCCTGGGTTACTCTGTGCTGTGACCGCTACCGATCCCCGGAGGTCTTTCCCCAACCCTGAATCTCTACAGGGATCTTGTGTGTGACTACGGGACAATTTCACATTTCCGATCAACCTAGTGCATGTTTTTGGACTGTGGGAGGAAACCGGAGTAACCGAAGGAAACCCACGCTGACACGGGAAAAACATGCAAACTCCGCACAGAAAGTCCCCAGCCCGACCTGGGGATTGAACCCGAGACTTATTGCTGTGAGGCGACAGTGCTAATCACTCAGCAACTGTGTCGCCAAATACCCCCCCCCCATCTTCATTTAAATACAATGAACTCTGTAGACAGGTTTGAACAAAGAAATAAATACTTTGATAAATAAAAGTATGCATAAACTCTCACAAGTACATCAAATCTGGTCAGACGCTACAAAGAGCACCACAAACACACAAACATACACACAACTAGCAAGCAGTTTTTGCAACATTGAAACTAGAATGCATGGGAGAATGGACCTGAACATGGGAAGATCATTGAGTAACGGTTGTTGAGACTACCGTTCTTAAAACCTATAATGTCAAGAAACGTCCATCAGTAACTCCATGCCCAATGTAAAAAGAGTAATTTGTAGAGTAATTTGTATTAATCTTTAAAATTTAACTAACATTTCAAAACATATCACAGACCCCAAATACACTATGCAGATTTTACTTGAATTAAAGTAATATGTCTTGCTCGGCAACAGAAACCATCCATTACCATAGCAACAATTCCAGTTTTATATTGTTTGAAATACATGCCCCTAATACAGTATTTGACAAATGTGTCACTCTGCAAGTGACCAAACAGAATTGAAGCTCACAAAAGTATTAAAGCAATTGTTATTAATAGTACTATTATTATTAAGAGATGTTGAGTGATCACATGAATAGTGTATCTTCAGAGCACCATGTCGTTAGTTTTTTGTCTTCCGGCTTTAAATCAGCTTGTTCATTGTTCCTCTAATCATAGCACTTATTCTGTCATTAGTCACTGCCATTATTACTATTCTATTTCCATCTACTTCACTACCTACACACTCTGATTGGATGTTGTTTGCTTTTACATATTTGAGTGTGCTCACATTCCAAGATGCTGTGTGCACTTTGAAACGTACAGACAAGCAAAACAAACGTGTAGCTAACAAATTCGTGCAGACACCTCAGACCAAACAGTTTAAAGTACACAGTAATAAATGAGATACCTTCAAATCAAAATGCACAATGTTTTTTGAGTGCAGGTACTGGACTCCATCAAGAATCTGTTTAATAAACTCTGTCGCTTCTTCTTCACTTAGAGATTCCTTTTGGGCCAGGAAGTCAAAAAGCTCTCCTCCAGAAACCCTAAAAGATGGGAAAATAAACAAAAAAACAACTAAACTACTAAATCATATGCAATTATAAATGAAAAATGTATGCAACAAAGATCAACTAAACTCAGTCAACATAACCAACTAAAAAAATGCAATGTTTAGGATGACCCACTTGCTTTGTTTTTAGGAACTAAAAGCTTAAAAAGTGAGAACAAAAAGATCATATATGACATTTTTTTATTTACAAAAACATCACATTTTACACTTCGTGGTTACATTCATGACAAACACGGTAAGCTAGTTTATCAGTTTAAAAGGTTCTATTAAACATCTATAATTGACCTGATGTGCATGTCTGTGAAAGCTCAAACAGGATGCCCATAAACACAGAGAACATACAAACTCCCCACAGAAATGACCTAAACAACAGTATCTGAGAACTAAATCTTTAATTGAACTCTTCATGAATGAATTTCCATTCAGTTTAAAAAGCACAAAAACCAACGCAAGACTGCAAATTAATTAGAACAATACAAAATACTGTCCAAACATTGCATCAATGAGTTTTCATGACCTTGAGACCTCAGATGACCTGCATGAGAAACCATTGTGCTACTGTTATAAATACAGCCACACACGGACTCAAAAGTGCTTCAGAAAACCACGGCCACAAGTACTTCAGAACATGTCTATCATTTACATGATCCGTTGCTGCATCAAAAAATGAAATCTGAAATTACATTTTTTATTTCGAATTGTTAAAATTAAATCTTAACCATCTGCTTATAAACACACTGGAATTATTCTTCCTCATTTAACCTAAACTGTGCAGTGAAACACACATTTACACAAACTAGTGAACACACACTAGGAGACAGCAGTGAGCAAGATGTAAGGTGCCTTGCTTAAGGGCACTTCAGTCATGACTTGTTGACTCTCTGTATTAAACTGACAACCTTCCGATCACAAGACTGGTTCTTTAACAACCGGGCCACCGCTGCCTTAACATATAACATCAATTATATTCAGAAACGCTTTTGGTTGTGTACCAAAGACAAAGTTACAAAAGTCAACATCTATCAGCACAAAGGTGCATCACAGCATATTTGAGATCATCATCATTGACACAAAGGCATGGATTGGGATAACACAGACAAGCTGCCATTAATGCAATGCCTTTTTGTCCAGGAAGTCTGTGTTTATTTTACCCATACATAGTAATACCATCATTGTGCATGCACTAAAACTTTGTGCCTTTGGTAAATTGTGCTTCATTGTACTGGCTGCAGCTCATCAGACCTGCGACTGAATTAACAAAGGAGCAAAATTAATCTGGTTCACAAATCACATCTGAACATTTTTTTCTACCATTGTAGGCGGGTATAGCTAATTGACAGTTAATGCACCAGATGAAACATAATATGATCATAATATGATATTCACACAATAAGATCTCTTGTAATTTCTTGTTTGCTTGTCTCTGTCACCTAAACTTCATTCACCTAGTTGTAGGTGTCTACTTTCAATCTTAAGTTTTCAATATACAGACAGCTGGCCAATGACAATGAGAGGCAGTATTTTATAAACAAAAGTCCTGTAAACAAGCATATGACAGAGAGTGAATGAAATGCATATACATGAGTTCATTACATGATGTTTTTTGATGGTTATGTCGTCTTTTAACATTTCTAATGTCTGAAACAGGTGAGTTGATGTTTAAGAGCTGTATATAAATGCACTTAAATGTGCATATTGTGGTTTACACAACCTAGTGTATGTGTAACGTTTTATGTCACGCCATTAATATATTTTCCTAGAAAACAGCAATTAACAGATTTTTATACAATTTTTCTAACCTTAAGTAAAATATATAACTCAGTCTGCAAACCTTATCTGCCACAGGTAGGTCAAAAAGTACATTTTATACCCTGCTTATAGAACACATTTAATTCAACAGCAGTTCAAAACAAAGCACATACACAACAATAAATAAATGTCTAATTAAAAATAAACTAATGCCTCAACTTATTGTATTTAGAGGGAAAGGTTGGCTAGTTTAAGAACTGGACTGGATTTTGACATGTTTAACTTCTTAATTATGTGTTATAATGGGATCATTCAACCCTCATAACAGTTACAGTATTGATGCATCTGTCTGGGCATCAGTAATTGTAAGTGAATGTTTTCATACAGACATGTATACAAATTGGTAATATCTGAGAATCCCAAAGTGCACAATTATGAAAGTGCATTGTAATTTAATGTAAACTTTTAGTACACACTTTCACAGGAACATGTTTTGTATTTTGCCTAATAATACATTATTTAATTGACAAAGTAATTGCCTCTGATTCACAATGACCACCATTAACCTGCTGAAAGTTTTCCCCCTTTCGTTATGTAAACTGAATCTGTAAATTGATCTCTGCTACACAGCCACTGCTGGGTCCCTGAGCAAGACCCTTAACCTTGTCTGCTTCAGGGGAGCCGTATGTTGGTTGACCCTGCACTCTGACACCAACTTCCAGACAAGTTGGGATATGAGAAAAAAGACATTTCGTTGTACTGTATATGTGTAATGACAAATAAAAAACAATTTATTAACTTAATTTTATTATTTATGCAGTGCACTATCCGGCAACATTCAATGCACTGAGTTTTGTTGTGTTTCTCAGACGCATTAACACAGTACATGAAGTGTGCATGTGCGAGGTTAAAGATACACCTTATGAGTTAGACGAGTCCAGGCCCTGCAATGGACTGGTAAACTGTTCAAAATGTGTTAATGCACTAAGCTCAGTGATTCCAGAGAAACAGGAACCATTTTGTCAATGACCACATTTAAAAGTCCTGCCCTTTTAATTCCACCAGCAGCTGCTTGACTGTGTAGCCACTGATGCGCAGCTACTTTCACATCCTCATCTTTATTATTACATAAAAAATCCTCTCCCCCTAATTTGAGTTCAAAAAAGTAATTTATTCCAATTAAAATAAAAAGTACTAAGGATGTGTGCATCGTAGAGTGCAACTGGAATGTAAGATATAGTCTGGTCTAATCATTTTTGACAACAGATGTACTAATAATAGTAATAATGGACCCCACTGAACTTCTTTAAAAACTGATATAACCAGACTTTACAGTGAAGAATGATGTTAAGAAATACATACAAGGTTTAAGTTTGTCACTCACAGTTCCAGAATAAGCACCACATCAGTACGGTTTTCATAGACGTCGTGCAACAATATAATGTTGGGATGCTGAAGCTGCTGTAGAATGGTCACCTCCCGTTCAATTTCTTCTCGACGGACTCCTCTCCTGCTTACTCTGCTTTGCCGCTTCTTAATGAACTTCGCTGCATATTCCACACTTGTACTCTTCTCCCTACAGTGTTTCACTACAGCAAACTGTCCACTATACAATAAAAAACAGATTACAATAGTCAAATGAGAACAGTTATATATTTGCATAGTTAGTGATAGTAAAACTAACGTTCCTGACCACTAGCATGTTGGACTAGGACTGAAATAAATAATCATAATAATCATGTCAAGAATGGTTTTATGCTTTCTATCTACTGAGAGTTGCCACATTGATGTTGGAACCGCCTTGGTTGCAATCCAGGCCACATTAATCAATTAATGAAATGAAATATATAAATAACAATCCCACCAACCTACAATTTAACTTGTATTATATATTTTACCTATATACTACTATATTTTAACTGAAATTTTACTAGAAACATACTGACATTCCTTCCTGCCTTGTGCCTAGTACTTCTGACAAAACCCCGACAAAAAAACCTTGATGAAAATTAAAATAAATCATTAAATAAAAACGTGGCAACCTGGCAAGAAATGCTTTGCATTGCTGAAAAAAAGAATGAGATTCCAGCTGGTGAAGCAGAAGAACACATCATCACACCAGAGTTTAAATTGTGAACTAATCATTTTGAATCTCAGCTGTGATAGCTGATGCAATTACAACCTCTAATGGCTGATTCATGCTGCCTAAACCGAATTGAGGGCTTTCTCAAAGCTGAGCAACATATGAATTTGTCTGATGTAGGTTTTTTTTTTACATGTCACATTGAATAAGACTATACAAGGGAGAAAAAAATCAACATAAAATTTGTATTTCACACAAGAGTAACATCTTTACAGTCGGACTGATGTCAAATCACCTCCCACAGAGTAATTGTTTGAGAGAAAACCCGCCATCTGTTCAGCATTAGATGGTATGTATGGAAGAACACATTTTGACAAAATGAAAAAGTACAAAAAAAGTCCTCCACCACATTGTGTCAAGTCCTTGCTTTCTTCTGCATTCTTACAACAGAACTTGCTAATATTCAACAGAACCATCTTGGGTAAAAAAAACAAACACCTAAAACGTTTAAGTAAACATGATTTTTGAAAAACTGCACAATTCAACAACAATTTAGTTCAACACTTCAGACTAACAAACATTTTATCCAAAGCATCTTTTAACTGTAAGCTGATTTGGATAAACAAATCAGCCAACTGCTGTAAAGCTGAATCAAGTTTATTTCACAATCATAGTCTGACAATTATGAGAATAACTTACTAGTCTTATGTATAGATAGTTAGATGTTATACATAAACTGTCACAATTTGCTCTAAGCCTAAAGTAATAAATAAATAAACATCCTATTCCATTACTTTATCAGTATAAACCACTAAGACACAGCATCAGGCATCACTTCAGATGGTGAGCTTAGGAATGCAGCAAGTTAGGGGGATGGGGGGTCACCATGTAAAAAGTGGAGTGGAAATGGGAAGCTGTATCCTGTCTCAAATGTAAGAGGAGCTTTCTGACAACATTGTAGTGAAGCCAAATCGGATGTTCCTGTATGTAAATTGAGGCTTAGATGTGACCATATATAACAGCTGTTTAAAAAAAGCATAGATTAGGGAAAACTTTATACCACTGTTATTACCGCAGATTAAAATTTCTCAAAGATGCACTATAGTTTATTTACAAATCATCACATAATGTAAAAACCAGATCATGTATGTAGAACGTAGAATGTTGAGACAAATACTTTTACCATAGTGTTACATTAGCTTTCATATTTATTACAAGTTTAAAATGTTTTGGATACACATGTGTATAACTGATACACATTTTTGCTAGACATGCAGAAATAGTTTATTCTCTTACTTTTTATGAAAAGAAGTTTTTCACCTCTACATTAACACATAAGTCAACCTGCTGCTGGCTCTCATGCAACATATTCTTAACATGTTGGCTTCTGCACCTTTTGCTGAATGTGATGTTAAAGGAGACACATTATGGAAAATTCTTCGCTTCATTGTATGCTATTGTATTTTCACTTGGGTCTTTAAATGCTCCTTTAAACAGTCCAAGCCTCGACATCCAAAAACCAGGAATTATGAGCTCTTTGGACTTCTCAAAGCATCAAATATCTTACTGTTGAGAAAAAAAACGCCAAATTCAAAGCATTACATACATAATGCATGAATGTTGTATAATTCATGTAAACATGCCCTGTTGATAGGCTAGACCGATTGGGGAAAAACAAACGAGAGTTCGGGTGCTGATCCATCTTAAAGATTTGTTGCAGCTGTTATATAAAGCAGAGTTGTAGCCCAGAGACAACTGCCAAACGTTATGTTACTGCGTTGGTTAGGAACAACAACAGGAAAGAAATCTAATCCATTGAGAACAATGGGTCTAAAATTGTATAAAGTGGAGATTACCCATGAGCAATTCCAAACTTTTCTAGGAGAATGTAGCAAAAAGCAAATAAACCAGCAATGCACAGAAAATCATGAATAAATCAAACCAAATCAAAACATTCCTATGTTATTTTGAACTGACCTTGACATTAACTCAGTTATCATGGGGACGGCGAATGTTAGAATTGATGTTCTGAAAAAAAGGGCTGAGAAAGAAATGAGACTGAACCAAAACAAGCAAACTGACTACAGCTTTTCTTTGGACGTGTAACTGTATCACCACAGCCTGCAGGAACATGTAACATTATGTTCACATAATGTGATTTGAAGAACCCGCTGTACCTAGCACAAAGTCTAGTTTGCAAGTGTGAGATGATGTTTATAATAAAAGGTGAATGACTAAAATGCCCTCATGATTAAGAGTAGCCTGTATACAAAAAGAAACATATGCTATGTATTACATTAGACGTGCGGACAGATCAAGTTCATAAAGTCAACTTCAGCAACCAGTTTGGCTGTCATCCCTGTTAAGATGGTAATTCTTTCAGTCTGGGGTCAGATTGAAAGCAGACCCCACCCAGATCTTTACCCCTCCCAAGTCGAATGTACTTCCATTGCCGCACTACTTAAAACTTTAACCTAAACCTAGCCTAACCTTTATTCTGAAATTCTAGTGCATCTAGTCGGATTTCAATTTTGAAGTTGTATTCAAAGGCATAGTGATAAACATACTTTAAGTTTTACTTATAAAACAATGTTACATACAGTTAGAAAGCTTTGTTTCTGTAATTTCTCTGGATTCTGTATTGGTAGGCTACTACTAAAAGTAGTAGACAATGATTAAGGAACTGAACTTTTAACAAAAAGGTTGCTGAATAATGTTGTCACTGTTAAAAACTTAAGCAAAAGAGTAGTAGATTGCAATGGGGCCAATAACAAGTTAGTGCCTGCTATAATAGCATATAAGTCACAACATCCATGGCTGCAACCAGTTCACTAGTTTAGCTGACTAGGAATAGTTCCACAAACTGCGCAAAATATCTGAATGAAACTTAGAATGAAGGCAATAATACATGCTAAAATGATAAAACTTGAAATATTTAATTTCATTCAGAAGTTGCTTATTTTAAAATTGGACTGTAATTACATTATAACGAACATACAACAGCATTCACCTGAGGCTACATTTGGGAATTATAGATCTGCAGAAAAGAGATATGATTTTGATCTGAAAAAGGAACTGACACTAGTATTAACAATTTAGCTGACTTCCTTCCACTGGTGACCACACAGACAGAACTGCTGCAGTTTACTCTTACTAAAAAGGAAACATTTACCAAACACAACCAAGATGCAAATGCAGAGAAGATGTTTGAGAATGATTTGGGGATCTTTTATAGAAAAAAAGAACACCCTACCACACTGGCATGTGAATACATATTCAAGCTTGTTACTAAACACGTTTATTCATTTTCCCCCATAATTAATTGTATGTACAATTGACAAGATGATTTTAACACCAAGTATGTCATTTTTATGCGACCCAGTTTGACTCTTATTTGCATTAACATTTTATCCTGATCAGGTTCCAGTCCGATACTACACACAAGCCAGAGATGTCCTGAACAGGGCACCAATCCATCACATCCCACAAGACAGGGCTGAGCACTATTAGTGAACTGATATGTGTCCTCAACAATCGCTTGCTTCAGATAAATGATCTTCAATTATCTAGGTCTAACCATCAAGCCCTGGTAAGAGTTTTAGTCTGGATATAGCAGGTACAGTTGTTTAACTAATATTACATAATATTGTCACTTCAAAAGTTCATCTAAAAACAACATAGAGCTCAGTGCCATGTACTTTTAGTCATGTCTGCTACTGTGGTTTATATAAGCACGTGCCACATACTCGCTGCTCTTTAACTGGTTTCGGTCTTCGTGGTCATTTCATTACTTTATAAATAAATGACTGTTAACACCTTGCAGGCTAAATTAAAAATAGCAAGCATGTTCATGAGTGTGAGTACGATGACTCTATAATGTTGATTTTTATGGCAATATGACGTCTAATATTGAAAACTAGTCTGGTTGAGAGTGACTCAGAAAGATACTGCTTGGTCGTCACATATATCTGGAACCATGCTGACTCCAGTGCATCTCACAGCTGCTGAAAGGTGAATGTCGGAGGATCCGTACAGAGAACTCAACGATTGAGATGATCCCACAGCCGCTCAACTGGGTTCAAGTCTAAAAAACCAGTGTAGCTGTTGGAAGAATGATTATGCTTCAACCAATGCTGGACATGTGACAGGTCACATGGTTTAAATGAAAGATCCCATCCACCGGAGTAGACAAACAACATGACCTGCAAGAATGGATTTATAGTAAAATTGGTTTTGCCATCTATAACTTATATACCCACTAAGCCAGGTCAAGCAATGTGAATTCCTTCATCAGCTAAACTGTGAAAGTAGGTCAGAATGTGCTTACATGTATCGGCGTCATATAAACCATTTATGCTGTTAGCTATCACCATCATGGAAAAGACGTTGAAGATCTTACTTGTGTTCCACAATGCATTAATAAATGATAAATGAGGTGACGTGATGATCAACACACGGAAAAACAACAAAGAGTAGGACCTGGAGGAGGAACTGTGCTGGGTATGAGTGATATTTTCTTTTCAAAAAAACATTCTCTAAACATCATCAATAATTATTCTTTTCAGCGTGTTTCTCACACATACTTCTATAGAAGTGGCTTAACCTTCACACGTCTCAAACGGTTGTGTAAAACCACAAAAGACGTTTCTCTTTACTTACGACATAAATGCTTATGAGAACAAGGCTGTCCCAGTGTTAGTTAGTAGCACAGCCCACCGTCAAGAACTGCAATGGAAAATCATATAATATTTATAATCTGAATGTGCAGTTGTTGCTTCAGTATCTTCAAATCATTTTCCATCCTTGCGCCATGTATTTTGTTAGGTGCAACAAACCCTCCATCAGTGAAACGCCCCCACAACACCAACAATATGCATCCAGCCATAAGTTTATAGCATTATGTTCTTTGCGCTTCTCACCATTTAACTTTCATAAGTTATGATAGTAATTATAACCAGTCTGATAATATTTAGCTTCATAAGACCAGATAATGTTTCTCCAAAAAGATATTCATCCTCATGTGCACTGGCAAAAATTTTTTAGGTTTTATGCTTGCTGATCCAATGTTCTTGAAATTAAAAGACAGTTTTTAATAAAACATGGTACATGGTACCGTCCAGGATTTGTTATTTGATTAAATTAAAGATTAATGATTGTCATCAAATTATGTTATCTTAACTGATATTTTTAATTTCAAAGGAAGAAGTTGCACACTGACCTGTATTTTCTGAATACAGTGACTTTCTGAACGAACTCACTGTGAACTGTATGGAAACTTCTGTTGCACTGCTTGTATGATATGTTTGTAGGCAATGTTGAAAATATAGTTTGAGCCATGTACAAAGCAAACTGGCTAAAACTATAGTTTGATGACATAAGTTTCAGTAAACCCAAGCGCATGTTAACTTGTGACTACAACTGTATGATTTACACTGATTATGTAACTACTGATGTCATTTGTGTTCGGTACAATACAGTATACAGTTCAGGGACCCGTTCAAAACCAGGGTGTGTCAGATAAACCGCCTGTAAACTGAAGAAGGGAACGGTAAGTGGGACACTAAGCAAGTTCACCAGATGGTGACTTCTGAGGCATTCACATTTAGCAGACATTTACCTTCTAGTTATAGGGCATGCCACTTCAAATACCCTTGGAACTGTGACTAACCTTGACTGTATAAAAGATATATCCAATAGCAGACCTAATACTATTTGCCATTTGATTCTATTATTCATACTTAGGATATAACCAGTTCTCCAAAAACTTAATTGCAGGTTGTAATATGCCATCTTTTCAGTGAGGCTTTATTTATACGGCAGAAAGAAAGGATAAGCATCTGGGTGTTAGGCAACACCTTTCCTGAAAACGAACAAGCAATTCAGCAATGTAACCCCACTTCCTTTCTGAATGGATTTATAACTTAATTCTGCTGAAAAGACACTATGAGTAATGTTCTCACAGTTGCGCTGCTTAAGATGAGTGATGAGAGCTGGCCTCGCCTGTTCGGGCAGCTTTTGGGAGGCGTGCCTTTTATAGCAGTGATACCTCAGCACCAGTCAATAGCGGGTCAAGCTCAACCACTGCCAAGCTGCAAATGAGCCATTAACAAATTCCCCCACATAATTTTTCTAAATGTAGGTTTTGGGCCTGTAAACTTTACAAAGCTCCTAAGATGATTCACTGTGCTACTTGTATTATAGTTTCAGAACAAACAACTTGTTTACAATGATTCTCTAAAAACTGCAAAACTTTTTGTAAGTGTTAACATAAAAGTTGTACTTGTAATAATTTGGTAGTAATTAGTTAATTACCTGCTGCAGTCGCAGGGTTTGAGTGCCTCATGTATTGAGGGGAGTTGTTGGGAGAATAGAGATTCACATGAAAGGAGAAAAGCGTGGCCCTTGGGCTTGTGTCAGATGGAGCATGTGGTGATCTGACAGTTCACAGTGAGAAAAAGAATACGATTCAAACAAAATGAACCGCTTCGATTACAGAGGCAGCAGCACCCTCAGGAAAATTAGAAAAAAAATGATAAGAATGCACTTTAAGCTGCGTTTGGCAACATGAAATGACTTGTGTGTGCACAGATATGTGAGCTACAACAACTAAAGCTACAAGAAACACATGAAGCGAACATGAAAAAAATGTCTGGCTTTTTAGATGTGTTAGAAACCATGTCTACCTGCTATTTTTTAATAACTTGTAATGACCACATGTATACTATTTGTTAGACAAGCACCTGCTATTGAGCTGAAGCAGCTTTCAGCATTCTGTTTTCAGCTGTAACTAGAACAATGTTCAAACTTGCTAACTTCCACATTGAACAGTATAAAAGCATTATGCGAAAGTCACTAGTGTGTTTGAATATGGATATATAGTATCCGTTATCAGAACGCTAAAAGTAAACTACTGTGAATTGTACTATAAACTATGGTGATGTGAATTCATGCAACCAATGATAATGGTAAGATGGCAAACAGTATGTGCAAGGTTGCTTAAATAGTGCACATCTGCATTACTTTTTTACTAACCAAGCAATGTGTCCTGCCTACAACTAGTTATCTCAAATGAACCTAATAACACAATGTCCTTTATTCTGATCTTGCATTATCAAAACAATACAGTGTCACTCACCTTCCAAGGTCCTTTCCGAGCTCATAAAAATCATCCACTTTCTGTTGCTTGAACACAGCCATACCCAGAGTCTTCATTGATGATGATTATGTCTTGAATGTTATCAGGTAAACAGGTTTCGATAGTGATTCCCCCAGCATAGCACACACTAGACCGGAGATGCTGTAAAAGATTTGTATTTGTGTACATTACACATATGATGAGCACACACGTTCAAGCTTGCTACCTGCATTCCATCACTGAAGAGGGTGGAATCTAACATATCATGTTACTTTAGAATGTCCCATGTGTTGTTGTTTTTTTTTACCTGTGAAGGGCAGTAATTCCTCTGGAGAATTACTACACTTAACATTAACTCTCTGGTACCATTAGGGGTACAACCAAAAATAAAAAAGTCAGAAACATATTTTAATGAGCAATTATTGCAACTTAATGTAAAATCTGTGTGAGCCATTTTTATCAATCTGTGTAACCCCTTTTACCTACGGATTCCATTGTGTAGCATATAAAGTTGCTTTGAGTTGGTTTTGCCAACCATATTATGTGTTCGATTGTTGACATTTCCTTTTAGATAACAGACCATTCTTAACTCCGGAATTCATTTCCTCATAGTTTAACACATTAGCACATTTTCTTCTCAAACATCTACCTATTTTACTACTTTAAGCCTCACCTCAGATTATAAATGGAAGTTTAGCACTTTTTTTAACAGCATGTTGCCAGTAGTAGTAGATTTACCACCCCAAAGCAAAGCAAATCGTTCGTTATAAAGATATCCAGAGAATACATCATTAAACCTTAATTTGACCATAACTACAGTGCTATTCAGAACGATAGATTGATTGAACGCTCTAAAATTTAGCACTCAGTCATTTGAATAATAAAATTACCCACTGATCACTTATGACTTATTATCAGAACATTAGTAAGAGCTAAACAAAGGTTTGCATTCATGTGAAAAAACAATGATTTATGTGACTTATTGTGTGTGTCTAAATCAGCTGATTAGAACTGCTGGAACATTGAGACTGTTTACAGTCTAACAAGCTTCGAGACCACATCTACAATAGTGTCCATCACTTTTATTGTCTGGTTCATTTCAAGGTTCCTTTCAGTCATTTTAAGGATGTGCGTTGCCCTTAGCTTGCTCATCATTATTTTTTGGTCTGTTGGTCCAGGATTCTGTAAAATAGTTTTGAGACATCTCCATGCTTAAATGCATTATACAAACCCACATGAAATTAATTCAATTCTGAATAAACAAACTTTTGACCTCACAGTGAAAATGTTTTCAATACACATACATACAGCTGGAACCAACCTGACCACGCCAACTGAACTTGAATAGTTCCATGTGTAATGTGTGAACTTTTGGGGTGACACTTTATTAAAATCTTATCCATGCATGTAGGCATATCAGCAAAGTAGTGATTAACATACTGATAATATAATAAGTGTTTACTTTTCAGGTAGGTGCCATAAATGAGGCATCAGACAGTTCAGTACACAGAGCAGTAACGCCACAGGACAGAAGGTACAACAGCGTACAGTTAAAACGTCAAAAGAACTTAAAACTTTAACCTAACTAATTTAAATTGTAAATTAAAGTGTCTTACCTGTATTCTTTAAACAGAAACGCTTCCTAACTGCAGTATATTATAAGCTACTTAAACGAATGTTTGTGCGACTCCTCACCGCTCCGTTTCTCTCCACTGCACTGACAGACTCGTTTCGTGCACGCGAGAGCGCTTGAGATGCACTTTGCGCATGCGCGTCATTTCCAACATTAAACCATACCACAATACCATAAAACTGCAGTGTTACAATTTGCATTTAAATAAAGTATTGGTTATAAGTACACGTTTTAAAAAAACCTCTAGTAGTGGCTATATAAGTTTGCAATTTATATGCAGATATTTTTTTTTTTTAAATAAAAAGGCTTGAGCAAGCAAGTGTTGAGGTGGTGTCAAACTATGTATTTTTAAAATATTGCTATTTTAAAAACGACAAGTACAAAATAATGATGAATGGTGTTAATATAATTACTATTGTGCTGTTTAGTTAATACTTTCATAGATATGAGAGTTTAAAATTGAATAACAGACAGTAAATGCAGGTTTGGCCAGGGCCCAAACTTCATGAGGCAGGGTTTACAGCAAACACACTTGCATAAAGAAAATATACACACCACTGTGTTTTTTACATACAGCTAAAATATTCATCTGCATTTTGCACAATCAATGCAGTGTGTAAATGTCATTTACACACACACATATAGTAAAAAGTTTGTAAATGTGCGGTTTGGGTTCCTTGACCTCTTTACTTCCAGAATTAAACCAGCAACCTTCTGATCTTAAACCCAGTTTTCTAACCACAAGGCCATGGGCTGCTGGTTACAACCATCTCAAGAATGCACAAACAAATGCATTGAAACACTGGTCCCAAACCAAGAAAAAAGGGGGTTGTTGTTGATGCGATGTCAAAGGTCCTGGGGACCACTATAGAAATGTGTCCATGGGTTGCGATATTTGGTCTCCCCCTAAGCGAATCCCTGTACAGTAGTACGGATTTGGATGTGTTGTCGTTCACCTCCTTGGTGGCCAGGCGATGCATTCTGATCCTTTGGAAGTCTTCGGGCCCCCCTTCAATTTCAGTTTGGTTTCAGGAAATGATGCGGTTTCTCAAACTAGATAAGACTAGGTTTACTCTGAAGGGGATTACAGAAAAGTTTTACAAGAAGTGGAATCCCCTCTTGGTGTACTTTAGGTTATTGAAGACTGTCTCAGTCGGCTGATTCCCCCCCCCCCCTTTTAATTTATTTATTTATTTATTTATTTATATATGTATGTGCGTGTATGTCTAAGTATGTGTATATATACAGAGATGTATGTGTAAATATTTTTATTTTTATTATTATTACTATATTTTTTATTACTATTTTTCTTTTTTTTGTAGATGGGAAGGAAAATATAAAAAATGCAGGAAGAGGAGAAGAAAAAAGGGAAAATAAGGAAAGCGTGTGAAATTGTCTGTTTATGTAAAGTTTCTGTTTTCTCAATAAAAAGATATATAAAAATAAATAAATAAATAAAACGTGTCTGTTTCAGGATTTTGTTATCCATAAGGTAGAAGTACATACCCCAGGCAGATTTAGAAATACCATTAAAAGTTCCTATGATGAGCTGTTTAAACAACTGCGGTCCAACAGCCTCTGGCCAGCGGAAATCTTGAGATACATTATCAGAACAAGCTAGCAAAAGCAGAGGATAAACTGAAAACTGCAGGCAAAATCAACTGAAAACTGTAGGCAAAATCCTAAAACCAAAGCGAAAAGAACAGCTAGACAACATTAAAGATGAGCTGGAACAAGTAGTGTTAATCATAAAATTTTATAAGGCGTATATAAAGAAAAGTGAGATGAAACACGAGCCCAGGGCTAGCGGATATATGGCTCCACCCCCACCTCCACCGTATCACCGGCCTGATAATCAGCTGTATCCAAAACTAACAGAACCTAGCGCACCATGCATAAACGACAAAGTCACGATCGCTGTTTTAAAAGATGACTCTAGTGAGGCTGGTGTGGATACTGAGGGTAGACAAATGCGTGTAAAAGTACTGGAAGACAGCACCGTGGACGAGTTAACACGCACAGTACAAATGTTACAGCACTCCATAAAAGGGCTAGCGGATGTGAGGGCTAGACACAGCCACGATATGTTAGAAATAGTAAGGGGTACGAGTGATGACGTGGCAGAAGCAAGACGGGACATAGTGCGTCATAAAGATGAAACACTGGACATCTTAGATGAAACATTAGATATATTTAACAATTCCCGTCGCAAAGACAGCACCGCTGAACCAGTCACACGTCCAAAACAAAAATGTGCGCGTACAACTGCGAATGATGACAGAGACACATTGATCATCACCGGGGGAAATTTAAAATGGGATTTTGGTGCCAGTAAGAAAGGAGGCGTGACCACTTGTAGACACGAACAGCCCATAGAGGAGTGTAGCATTACTTCAGAGGGGGAGTCAGAGGAAGAAGGGGAGGAGGAGGAGCAACAGGCAGGAAAAGGGCCGAAAACTTTAGAACAGTGGGAGCAAGAGGGGGTGGCTGAAAAATCTGTAAATGCTGGTAAATTAATGAAAGATGCTTTGATAAAACTGTTAAAGGATAAAGATAAAAATTAGTCTAAAACCAAAATTCTGTTCTGTTACAGAGGAAGAGCCCACTTCAGTGCAGGCGGCCGTCACTGTGTCACCAGCTGGTCCTGTGGCTTCACCTGTTAGCCAACCGGTGCAAATGCTACCACCGACACAGGGTAACTACAATTGGCCGCCACCTCCTCAGCCACCATACCCTCCTAATCCCTACCCTGCCTATCAGGGACCCCAATTGTCTTTTCCACAGAGACCTGGAGGCAGAGGGAGACCTAAATATCGTCTGCCACCAAGACAGATCAGAAAGGGTCCCCAAATTAGACAGTATGGATGTTTCAGGTGCGGACAATCTGGACATTTCGCCAGGGAATGTCAGCAACCGAATACCTATGGACCTGAAACCAGTAGACCTTTCCATGCTGGTCCATATCAACCACCAGGCGTGCAATACATGCCCGTCCAATCCCATCCACAATAAAGCTGAAACGTGTTTTTATTGTGAAACTGTGCGACAGATGTTCACCTTCTCAATACAGAACTCAGAGTGGCATAGAGACGAAGTGCTGGGCTCCGCCCTATGCCTGCCCTCTGACCCTTACACACACCCTTACATGCACACCTACGCACACACACACATTCTCTGATTTCAGCAGATCCTCCTGTAGTGGAGTCTTCATACACACACTACATTGGAATGT
>JAOTRQ010000025.1:5800481-5818634 GCA_028565875.1 Hoplisoma paleatum
TCTAGCATTTTTGTGATCATGATTTATTGTGATCTGCGGCAGCCCGGCATTAAAGGTAAAACTTCACAAATATGTATTCACAAATATGTCTAAACTAGTTCTGCCCACATTTTGGATAGCACATGTGTCCTTGGAATGCCGTCGGAGTTCCAGCAGCAGATACAAACCAATTACAATCAAATGCACACATTTCTAATAAAAATGTTACCTAGGATTATCATTGGCTGCTGATGTATGGAAACCCAACCCCATAAACCTTCAGCTTTCAACATTTCAAAAGCTCACCTACAGTGCCAGAATTATTAAAATGACCAGTAAGCTGACCAGTGAGAAACCAATAACCAAAACAAAAACTGAAAGTATTACTACACACCAATCTCACATACTCCCAAGCATTCAGCAACACGAATGTTTGCTCTCATCCTCCCCACTGAGATTTCCTAAGAGTCAATTCAACGGCTAATTGATTGCCCACCCAACTAGAAATGTGTGTTACAAAAAAATAGATGACAGGCTGAACGATTATAATGGTAAATGGATGTTTAAAAAAAAAATCAGCCCCTTAATCATTTACTGGTTGTTGCTCCATGCAGTGGGCCTATCTGAGTCATCATACAGCTTTTGAAATAAACAAAACCTTTGCCATTGGCTCGTTGTTTGTGGGGTTGCGGTTCAGAGAGAGGAGTGGGATATATGGAGTAGGAGTGGATGGCTTTGGGAGAAGGACACACAGACATTAACATGGCTCCACCAACTGCTATTTTAATACCGCTCTTATGGACTTTACTCACTATTGATGTAACATCTTTTCACATGACACAGAAGTGTTTAGATCACTGATGTGACAGTAGTGCTTTGGTTTTGTTAAGAGATTTATGTTACCTTTAATTTACTTGTAATTATTTTTAAGTTATTATTTCAATAACATTTGCTACTCCATGCTATTATACTAAATAAACGTATTTTATTGCTACACTATCAGATATCTGTTATTACACTGTCCTTACATCATTGCCAAAAACAGTCGACACATGACAACACATGTCAGGTTAAGGGACTCACTCAAGGGCCCAACAGTGGCTATGTAGCCGAACCTGGATTTGAACACCCAATCAGGTTAATAGACCAAAGCTCTACTCACTACTTAACACTGTCCCAATGTCAAACATCACAATTTATGTTTATATTAAATATATATTAAGGTCCATTATGATAATAGTTGCAGGTCACTGCAGTTAACTGGGCTAACTGGGTGCGAACCTAAACACTAAGATGCACAATCCAGTGCATCAAAGTACTGATCCCATGCCCAGATAAACGAGGTTGCTTCTGGAATAGATATCTCGCCATAGATTCCTTGCTATAGAATAACCTGATAGAATTTGAAGCACTAGCACCTCCACCCACAGTAATTCTGTAAAAGATTCACAGAATTCTGGCAGGACATAAAGACACACAACTCAAATTTGTCAATAGTGTCATTCTTCGAAGGTCACACTGTCTGACATCATTACACATTAAATTGCATAAATAAGTTACCATTTCTGAATCACAGCAAATCATACACTTAGAAATAAAAGCTTGAGAAGGAATATAAAAGAGTCACACAGCTCAAAGTCGTTTTAAACTGTCCTGACATGTATGGTAACCAGGTCTGAATCCAAAACAGTCTGTGACCTTGAACTCTGACATGGTTTATGTGTAGACATGCTGAGTGACTGCTGTGGAAGATAAGGACATTACTAGTAAACTCTACTCTAGTTATATTCTAGGGTTTCATATCTTCTCTGATTACAGATCCTGTCAATTTGACAGTGAATAAGCAATTAATTTCTATATTAATTAAAACCGTTTATATGAATACAGCACTATAATTGAGCAGTGAAGGTTTCCACTGCATACCAGCATTCAGTGTTTGAATCTTGTTGTTCCAACCATAGCCACTAGGAGTGATGGTCCTGAGCATGGATAAATAAGAGTGTTTCTTCAGGAAAAGTTTCTGGTGTAATAACTTTGCCAAATCAACAACGTTGCATCTCAATGCATAAGAGCTGACACGACAATCGTATAGGTCTGCAACAACTTATTTTTTAGTCTATATATTATTAGTCTATAATAATGCTATATATCTATATAGTCTATATATCTGACTTGTTGATATACATTTTTTAATTTTGCATAGTGTTAGAAATATCAATTAATTAATTAATTAAATCATGATATTCAGGGTCACAACCTATTTGATGGGTAAAAGAAAGGCTACACCTATGATACCACTTATATTAAGAGCACCTTATTAATATAAAATGACGCTATACTGTATTTAGATTTGTTATACATGAAAATACATCGGTTCAGAGAACTTCATGCTTGTTAAAATTTGTGACTGGAGCTATCAGGTATATTTATGTCTTTGTGCTGAACTAAAAACATCAGATTCATTATGTGTACGAGATAAATGCTGTTGGAATGAAATGCTCAGTAAAGGTTCGACGCTGATAAAGGAAAGGATGTTTACGTTTTCATGACAGAAACCAGCAGACTTCTGTCATTACCACGTCGGCCACTTTAAGCAATTTACTTATAAACAATTACAGTAATTCTCAAGAAACTGCTAGATAACATAAAAATGCAGAGATAGGACGTTTTTGGAAGCTCCTTGTTTTGCATGTTTAACTCATTAATGGTGGAAAAAATACTGCAGTGAATTGGGATTGTAAAATCCTTCAAAAAAGGTGTGACATGCTAATTCTTGTAAATGTACTTTACTTGGGTATTTTCTTTATAAGCTTTTTACAGTGATACCAATTCATGTAAAACTAGTGTCGAGATACAAGACGTATGCATCAAGATCATATGCATGGTTAAGTAATTTACCATCACACCACTAGAGGGTGTTGAGTTTATGGTGGTTTGGTGCATTTGTGTTTACCCACAAGGAAGCCAACAAGTGAGAAAGGTTGTTGTAGATTTTAACTGATCAATATTGAACAATGAATGTTTTTAAATGTTGCATCGTGAAACTGCTTGCGACACTTTTCCTTGCAGCCGGCGTCTTTTTATTGCATAGTTTGAAAATTGTAAAGGTGCATGCTGGGCAACACTGAGGCTCTGTGGGGGGGGGGGGGGGGGCGAGATCGAGTAGATCCACGTAGATCGAGTCTTTACTGTTGTAATGCAGTGTTTTAAATTTTTCTTATTCTCATGTGTGATGTAAATCCATAATATTAAAGTGTCAGAATCACAAAGATTATTATGTTCTGTATTTCTGTTGAAGTAAACAAGACATACAAAATGTCTACAGTGCAGCACAGTTTTTATTTTCTGCAGGTTAGGTGGATACAGGTATAACAATAAGTATAACAACAGGTATAATGAATAATTAATGACTTAAATTACATCAGATGTAATCTGGGATTAAGAAGAAGCATTACTGGGTTTGAACATGAATTATTTTCTTCATGAATTGACTGAAATGCTTCGTGACATGTCATTTACAAGACCGTTTCATGTCACTTGCAGGGTTTGTCTTTGTCTTCAGTCCCAAAGACTGATAGTTTCTTAGTGTTAATAGCACATTTTGATGCCAGTTCACCCAACAAAGAAACCAGTTTCAAAAAGAAATACAAGAAATGAATGTATGGTAAAAGCAAAGGTAAGCCTAACAGCTTAAAGGACGCGTTTATGTTTAGTTTGTATTATAATATTAGTTAACATAAATATATTTACATAGAACAGCAGGTAGTTTGGCTGCCACACAACCAGGATAACACAGTATTATTTTGTTTTCTAGTATTCTTCCATCTCAAAAGCTTCATATGATGGATTTGCTGCCCTAAAATGCCAATAGGTGTAGTGATGCTTTGAAATGGATTGGCATCTTATTTGCAATTTTTTTATAAGCACCTATAGTGAATGAACACTAACATTTTCCCACTGCTGTTAAATGTGCAAATGTTTTTGAGCAAAATTGAACAGCATTTCGTAACGTTTAGGCATTGGGTGCTAATTTGATCCATAACCATCGTGTCAGGACAGTCAGTCATCGCTGGTTCTGCATTTGTTGACTGAATGGTTATCAGACCCACTTCTGCATAGGATTCTTTGCAAAAGCAGTGCATAGACATTTTTAAATAAACATGGCTAATAAAATATGTATGCAACATTTTCATGTATTTTTTATCAGCTCCGATGGATAACACCACATATCGAGCGTATAGATTTATTGCATAGGTAACAACTTGCATTAACAATGTAGAATGGTTTTTACAAATTTCATGCCACAAATCGACTGTAATTAGGAACAGATATGGGACAAGTACGTCCAAAGTGTTCTATAATAGTTGTAATCTTATTTACATTTTATCCTGACTTTTATATAAGGGCAAAACAACAAAAATGTTTTATCTATGTTTACGTTCTATCGGCAATTCCATTTCAATAATTTCCAGCAAAATAAATATGTATAAATAACTGAAATGACAAAACATGGAGCAGGTTTGTTTGCATCATATTGCACATTTTGACGTTCTAGTGGTTATTTTTAACAGCTGCTCAAATGAATCTTCACCTTAAAAGCAGATTTTCAAGATGATAAGAGTCCAAGGTTCTGAATGAACCAAGTGTCATTGATATTGCTCTTGATAGTCCCCGTTCTCGTAACAGACAGCTTCTTCTTCCTGCATGGTCACTCCTCTTTTCTTTTTCCAACCTTTCTTGCGGCCGGATGAGTTTTCTGTGGTGGTTCCGTAAGACTTGATCTTACTGCTGTTGATAGCACTGTCACAGCTGGCCTCAGTCTCTTGAGCGAGTTCATCTTCTTCGATGATGCCACACTTCTCATCGCTGGTGCTTTCTGGGTCGGCCCAGTCTTGCTTCTCGCCGGAGGCAAAGATGGCATAGAAGACGACGCCGCAGTAGTGCACCATGGAGGCGATCACAAACACATTCTGCCACTCTCGTCTGGTCTGTAAATAAAGAATAAATGTAACATCTAAAAATGTCAATCAGACCGAAATTAAATCATTATCATTTTTAATCATTTAATCAAGTCTATACAATAACATTACATATTCTGAAATATTTAATAAATGTAACTGCATAGACTAAATACAAGCATCCACTTCAAACTTTTCTCTACAAATATTGGACCAAACTGTTTGTTTTATTTGAAACTAGAATAAAACTAAAATGAATGACAAAAACAATAGAATGAAACAACACTGATTATTTTGGTCAAACACATACCCACAAATTGTAAATCCCAAAAAAGCTGATCTCTAATTATATAAAGTTGTATGCAAATATATCCACAATGAAATAAACACAAGCTGCCCAGTGAACTATATAAAAATAAAATACTTTACTGTTTTTTTCACCTTTACAAATACTGTGTAATAGTTTTTACTTTATATATATCGTTTATATGGGCTTCAACACTGGACCATAAAAACAAAAAGCCTGCAGGTTTAGTATCGTAGTGTTTTATATTAATATAAGATATGATGTTTTCTATACTTAATCCCTGTATTTGGATTTAGATCAGACTGCTTACTTTGTGTTTGGTAAGAGCTCCGACGATGAGAGGACACACCATGCCTGACAGGGTTCCCACACCATTTGAAATGCCCATCAGGATGCTGGCATAACGAGGAGCAATGTCTAGATGATTCACATTAAAACCTAAAAAATACAGAAGACTTATTGTGTCGGCATGATTTACTCAGATCACTTAATGGATATTAAATACTAAAGCTTTGAATGTGTAAGAATTGATAATACAATCTATAATTGTGTATGAATTAGTGGGTTAGCAGTGACAAGTGAAAAGTAGAGGCAGTCACTCGAGAACTGTTGTATCTCTATTTTGGACGTCTATCTGTTGCTCAGTTGCAACGTCATCTGTCAATCTCTCTTGACTGTCAATCATCTTTCCCATCATTTCTTTCTTGATTTTATTTTCTATATTGGTCGGACTTGCAAGCTTTGCAAACATTATTTGACCAGGAACAATGACTTGGCCCCCATAACCTTCAGACCTAAAGCCAGTTTAGATGATTTGGGATGAGCTGCATAATGAAGGCGACCCAGTCAGGACCTTTGGAAACTCCTTCAAGTCTGTTGGAAAACTATTCCACATGGCTCATGGTGCAGGTGATTGAGTTCATGGCAATGGCAAACCCAAGTGCAATGTGCAAAGCTGTCATCAAAGCAAAAAGAGGCACTATTTTGGTTTAGTTAACATTTTTTCTTTATCGCACCAGCTCCTTTATAGTTTGTAAATCTTGACGTCCATTGGTTTAGTCCATTATAGTGTAGTTACTAAATAAATGTAGTTGCTATAGTAATATCCACTTCTCCACCAGAACTTTATTAGTATATATTAAAAACTATTTGTATTGGCATGCCAAAACATCTCAATATCTTCAAATTAATGTATTATTGTGTACATTTGTGTAAATATGGGCTTGAGTTTCTAGCAACTGTTCTTATTTTATTTCTAACCTGATATGGCAAAGCCACTGAAGCCCACTGCCAGGACAAGAAACGAGATGGCAACTCCACGTGTGTGTGAGAAACCAACCACCAGCAGCAAGGTAGCCTCCATGCCAAAACCTAACAGCCAAGAGTAAAGAAAATCCCCAATTTGTTCATTTTAACTTTATCTCTGCTGGTAGATTTAGGTAAAATTGTGTATTCATCCAACCTCCGCAGTTCATGATCTTGCGCACGGTTGTAGTGGAAAGGATTTTACGGCTCCTCAAGAAATCGGCCAGTTGGCCGCCAATTGGTACGATTATGGTCATCACCATGTGGGGCACAGCCGATAAGATTCCTACCTGAAAAAGCAAAAAGAGTTTCATTCAGGCTCATTTTTAAATACTAAATTTAACCAAAGCTGATGCTGTTCTAATTTATTGTCTTGGCAGCCAAAGTTTTCATTTTTTGTTTCGCTAAAACAACAACAATAATCTTACTAATTATATCTACTGTATAATATTAATAACACACACAAAGCAAGACGTACTTTGCTGATCGGAAATCCAAAGACCTCCTCAAAGTAAGCTGGCTGACTGATGAGCAGGAGGTAGAAGGTCCAGCTGCGACAAAAGTTTGCCACAATGATAGCATAGACTGGCATGGACGTGAAGAACTGTCGCCATGGTGTGCTAAATTTCTGCACACCAAAAATGTTATTTAAATCATTTAAAAACCAGCTTTTAATTTGTTTATTTGAAGTCTTAAGGTACCTCAGTAGCACTAAATAAACTGGCCCCTTCTCCAATTGAGGTCTCGATGTATATTTTCTCCTCCTCACTAATAGTAGGATGTTCAGCGGGGCTTTGATATGCAAGAAGAAGCCAGAAAATATACCAGATGATTCCAAAGACACCTAAATAAAAACAAATATCGCAAAAGCTCATTTAGTAGCGTATAAATAATTGTTCATGGTTTTGAAATAAAATGCCCACATTGATCCATCCATCCATTCAAGATAATATTTCGGGCAGCTATTTATTTATAATAAAATGCTATTACTGTATTATTATTTGATGAATCGATAAAAGTAAGGCATATTCTATAATAAGTATATTTGTATGTCAAATGAAATAAACAAGCATACCATAGATGTAGAATACTGAAGACCAACCCACATACTGCACCAACACTCCTGCCAGAGGCATAGCAATCACTGCCCCTGCATACGACCCTGTCAAACACGACACACACGAGGATAATCTTTGGTTAATATGCCACCAAAAGGAAAAAGTAAGATTCACAAGTGATCACAAGTGCAATTACAGCAAGTGATTATTCAGATCTTAGACAAAGATGAAAAGATGACCCCCAGTCTGCCAATGCAGGCTGTTAATATTTGTAATTTAATTTTACATTATGTGGTACATTATATCATCACACTACGAAAAAGAATACGGCAGCTTGTGTAACGTTAGACGTTTTGTACGTTTTGTATTTTGTACGCCAATAGATCAGGGAGAACTATTTTGTAAAGCATGGATCTTGAGTAAGAACAGAAAGTGTAACAGGTAATTCCAGTTTCTAACCAGCACGGTAAGTATTTGCATGCCCGTTGCTGACCAACATGGTACGGCAGGTGGGTATGAAATAACATTCCATGCCCTAATTGATAATAATTGGAGGGGGTATAAGAAGAATAAGAATAGTTATTTACTTTATATAGCCTATATTTAATATTACTTGATGCTGATTGTATCGTGGACCGTCACGGATTGTACCTACCACAGAAAGAGGTTGTTGCCAGTCGGCTTCGTTCTAGTGGAGGGGCCCATTTGCTCCACATCCCATGGCACGCTGGATATGTAACACCCTAACACACAGAACCATACAAGAGTTATTTGACCTCCTGTTCAATTTAAAAGGAACACTATAGGTGATGCTTTCAAAATAGTCTCTGGATGATTTGGTATAAATTATATTACGTGTTTAGATAATTATAAGTTTAGTAACGAGTCAAAACTTTAATACATATTTTAAACTTTAATACATACAATATTCAGCAAGGATGCATTTATACTTCCTCTGTAAGAGCTCATAGCATTAAATGCAAGAATGATACTTTCATTTTTGGGACTGACCTCCACCAGGCCTTGCAAGATCCGCACAAACATCACACAGGCATAATGAACTCTCGCTGCTGATGGGATAAACATGTTTAGAACTGAAGTCAGAAATATAGCTGCCCCGAATACCCTGAATAAAAGTGAGAAACACATGTTGAACAATTAGAAACTATAGAATACTATAGTCTTCTCAAATCTCTTATATAATTATTATCAGAATTGTTATAAATATTATTAGCATTATAGTTTTTGTGCCGGATGCTTTTCCTGACACAACCCTCATATATATTTGGGCTCTTTCATTTGCTGCATGTTTTTGACTGTCGGAGAAAATCAGAGCACCCAGAGGAAACCACACATGGGGAGAACATGCATATTGTACACAGGAATGACCTGCACCTGTTGCCTGAAATAAATTTGCAGTCATAATGAAGCGTTTGACGAAACACAGGACAACTGTTTTACTCATAAACCTGTGACATTTTACAGTAGAACTGTGAAGTAGCCAAATTAGCAACATTTATAGTAACTTTATTATAAACGTTCATGATAATTCAGTCACGTCACAGTTCCACCAGAAAAGTTCACAGTTCCAATATAAAACTCTAAAGTTCTATTGTAAAAGTTTGCAGTGAACTTTTTTACGTCTATAAGCACAGTAGGTCTATTTCAGTGACTTGGTGACGTTAAATCAAGGTTGTTAAACATTCTCACTATCTTGATGAAGAAAAACAAAATATTTTATCAAGTTTTAAATGTGACACTATAAACAAAAAATGAAAGAAAGTTCTAAGTGTTGATAAGCGATAGCACTGCGTCATACACTAGGGACCTGTTTTTTATTCATTCGGGAGAATCTGATGGCAATTTATTTCATTTTGTGTGTTTTTTTTCTCCAAAGAGTGCGTAAGTGACACTTGTAATATTCTTGCGGCTGTTAGCAAGAAGAGATCAGCGTTGAGATCTTTCATTATTAACTCTGTCAGACTTGTGTCCTCGTTTTCCTGTGAGGCTTTTATTACAGGAGTGCTTATCTTTCCTCATATCAACACGCCACACTGATTTAAACCTTTCAGTCCAACAATCACAGTACATACCATTCAAAGAAAATAGTTGCATGTTGGTTATTATTAGATAAAACGTTGATTCGGAATGTATTCATGTTCCAGTGTTTTCTTATACTCTGGTTAAACAATGTCTTTAGTTATATTCAGTCATTATAACTCAAAAACTGAAATAGCCTAGTCATTAGTATCCAGAACGTTCACTTCACTACTACAGACTGTAGTCAGGTGCTGTCAAATGATTAATGTATGATGTATTTGATGAGTAGGAACTTAAATCCAGTCTTACGCAATGTTAAAGGTTCAGAGATAGGAAGGAAGTTTGCAGAATCAATGTGAAATAGTGAAAAAGGTTTTCACGAGAGATATTCAGAACGTATGACGAAGTCTAGATCAAGTTGTTATAAGGTCTAAGTCAGGCGTCACCAACGAAAGGACCTCATAATTTGCATATTGATATTTATTTGTTTCCTACCTTGTTAAATTATTGTTGAAAATGATGAGAAATCATTGACATGATCAGCATCTTCACATATATCACGAATATCCTTCATTATTAATAGTAACATGTCATTAAAGGTTATAAATTAGTGATTTCACAAGTGTGTATCAAACTATTCGCCCTTTACATTAGTTGGTACCCAAAAAGTAGCTCTCAGTTTCAAAAAGGTTGATGCATTAGGTCTTGATATAGAGCTTGTAAAGAGGATGATTATTTTCGATTATGGTTTAAAGTAAGTATATACATTTTCTAGGATATCATTTCTTTGTCTTCCTTCCAGCCATATGTTACTTAATGTTAAATGACCCTGGTTGCACGATATCATCGGTACGCACGATGATGGCATCCTCACCTGTTTGCTGCCAGCTTGTTGGAGATGAAACCTCCAGGAATCTGAGTGACAATATAACCCCAGAAAAAAGAGCCGTGGATCAACCCGACTGTCTCGGGATCCCAGTTAAATTGCGCTGGCTGAGAAATAAGACAAAACATCGAAGATTAAAATCAAAGTCTTTTTGTCTCATGGGACTCCCGATTACAGGAAATTGCAACAGCTAACTAGAAAATCACTAATAAGATATTAAGATAAAACAAAAGAGCATGTTTTTACTTGCTGCATATTAAGTGAAGCTTTATATTGTTTTTCATTGAAAATGTCATATACAGTCAAATGGAAAAATATCTGTATACCAAATCATCTATATGCTTGACACAAAACATATGAAATATCTGGACTGCAGGTATTATACAAAAAGTCCTGACATCAGATCGTCATGGACATTCAAAGAAAATGCAATGCCTTGATGGCAGCACATGTCTGTATACGATCCCAGTAATATTACCGTCACTGGAGTCACTTATTTGATACCAAACGACTGATGCTTCCAAGATTTGGGACTGCGAACTCAACATCCACTTCCCATTTAAATGATTCTAATTATGCTATCCTAAAAAAAACTCAATGTGTACTCTGTCAGCTCAGGCCTGGTGGTTAAAGACTTGTGATCGGAAGGTTGCCGGATTGATTCTGAGTGAATAGGACTAATACCACTAAAGTATCCTTGAGCTCCCCGGGCATCGTGGCTAGGGTAGAACTCTGCACCGGCACGTGTATTCATTGCTGCCCCCTGGTGTGTGCAAATGTGTCTTTTACAGCACAGATTGGGTTGAATGTGAAAGAATAATTCCTAAGTGTGTAAAAGCACAATGTTGCAAAAGTATTCACATGTTTAATTTAAAAAATGTTAATAATATAATATAAGATATCCTTATTTGAAAGACTAAAGAAAAGTTATGCAGTATATAAACTTTTTACAAATATTAAGAACATCTTAGTTCATGGTATTACATTTGTACTGCAACTATTCTCATTTGTATAAGAATATAAAGACGTTATAATCAGATATCATAAATGTGTTTTTTTTCCTGACTGTTATACAGATTATTTCCTTCTGGTTCTTTGTTCACCTGCATGACAGCAGTGCCATTAATGTACACTGTGTTGTTGTTGACCATTTCCACAATGGCCACTCCCAGGTTGCAGCGGATACCAAATGAGATACAAAAACCAAGGCCGCTAAGGATGGCGATGATGTAGCGCTTGGGCAGACCGAAGCAGCCACAGTCCATGAGTGGTGGGCTTCGATGTGAAGCTGACACCGGCCTGCCATCTTCTGTAAGTTCAATCGGAGCATCATCATCCACGTTGGTACCATCAATCTTCCTGGAGACAGATGGAGAAGTCGGTTGAATTTGGAGAAATGGTCACACCAGACGAGTAGTGACAATTGTTACTAATATTTACCACTGAATATGTAGAATGTAGAATGGTTAAAAAAAAATGATACTTGATTGGTTTAAGCTGAAACAAAAGTTGCAGCAACTGAAAGAAGTTTTTGCATGTGTGGTAAAATGTTAAACTAAAACCTTCAGACAGGTGAGATACAACAGCAGATAACCATGTTGAGTTCCAGTCCAGTCAGCCAAGAACAAAACGATGCTACAGTGGACACGGGTTCACTGAAACTGCACTTTTGAAGTGAATATTGAAATGAATTTTAATTGAGCTACTCCTGAACTTTATCTACTACGGTATCACTTCAATTCCAATATCCGTTCCAAACAAAAACTAAACTTAAACAAAAAAATACCAGAAAAGACATTTGAGCTCTGACTGACACTAACACACAAAGCCATCGTTCTCTAGAGTAAGCTTCCACCACTTCACCAGACTCTGCAATACAATAAAATTAATAGATAAAAGTCATTAATAAATAAAACATGGTTGGGTGGTTACAGAAGTCGGCAAAAGAAGATCTATCAATCTATCTAGGGACAGTGTAGCCTAGTGGGTAGAGCGTTGGGCTTGGAATCCAAAGGTTGGGGGTTCAAATCCAGGCTCTGCTACACGTCCACTGTTGGGTCCTTGAGCGAGACCCTTAACCCTGTCTGCTCCAGGGGCGACGTACTGCGCTCTGACCCTGCGCTCTGACCCCCAACTTCCAAGTTGGGATATGCGAAGAGAAACATTTCGTTGTACTGTACATCTGTATATGTGTCATGACAAAAAAAATGGAATATTTTATATTTATTTATCCATCCTTCCATCCATCCATTTATTAAGTGTTGGTATATGAAAGCAAAATGAATGCATGTACATTTTACTGTTTAATATATTATTTGTATTTATATATTATTTGTTTTATATTTGATATGACATCAGTAAACATGTCAGCAATGTGTATTTATTTGTGCCGAACAGTTCCAAATTTGAACATAATTATAGCAACACGAAATCTTCAAATTCTAATTAATAAAGAACAGCGTATACTATTTTAATTATGGTGTACATCCATGATGAGTCTAATCAAAGACCTAATGAAATGTAACAGGTCTGAGAAGGGAAATTTTGTCTGGAAACAAAAAATTCACTTTGATTTTAAATAAGTCATTGATTTAAATAGTAGTCATATTAAATGTTTTGTTGGGGGGGGGGGGGTGTCATCAAACGAATAGCTATGTATGTTTCTTACTTACCTTTGCAGGTTCCCCAGAGAGTCTCCAACTGTGTTCTTTATCTCCTCCTTTCCTGGTTTTAGCACCTTCTCCTTCAGCCCTGAAAGTCCCCCGAATGGCATAGTGACCTCCCGATTGTCACTTCGTTACAGCTCTAAGTACCTGGGATTGATCTGCTCTTGCCGAACATGCACAGTGTCTACTAGACATTGATGCTCATTCTCCACCGGTTGCGCTAGTGAGACTGAGGCGTATCGGAGGGGAGGTGGGATGCCTGATGCACACGCTGTAATAGATGGGTAGCACTAGATAAAAGATGCTGAAGATGAAGTGCTGAAGATGAAGATGTAACAGTTGCAGGTGTTCCACATGGGGATGCACTTGACTTTACTTGGCATGGGTATAAAATAAAATTCTACCCAGATGAAATTTGGCAAAAGAATGAGAGACCAAGGATTGTTTGCATTTGCTGGATTGTCATTGTGCAGGCTTTCCGTCTTCTAGCTCGAACGGCACTGAAGAATGACTGTGTTCCCTCACATCCCCGCACTTCGGTCTGTTTCTCATTAGAGCAGGACAGTAAGACAGGACAGTACAGGTCATGAAAGATTAAAGACAAAGTTAGTCAGGCAGGATCAGTGTTGGATGATATCAGCAGGTGTAACTGGAGACTGAGCGTTCTGATCTCAGACTCACTGTCCATTCTGTTTCAGAGTAAGGAACCCACAGAAAAGGTCAACCAAGCCAGTATCAACAATAAAACAATGGTGAAAAAGTTCAATATGTGGGTTCAAGTGTGAAAATGTCTGTTTCTGTCTCAAGAACCAAAGTTCACTTATTTCTGTAGTGATATCGAAGTGAAGTAATCTGCTAAATAAGCAATAGATCCATGAATATGTTATATATAATATTTAATATAAAGGCAAAATTGTTATGATTAAATATAATATAGTACTTTAAGGTCTTATTTGGCTCTTAAGGTTTGGCATATGCTGTTTTATACTGGTACTGCACTGTTGGTCATGCTGCAGGTCTACATTGTAAATACATTGCTTCATTTGTTGTAAATAGTTCAAATATTTGTAATGCAATGAATCTGCTAGATAAGCAATAGATCCATGCATATGTTATTTAATGTAAATGTAATATAATTATGATTAAATAAAATATAGTACTCTCTTATTTGGCTCTTAAGGTTTTGCATATGCTTCTTATATATGTGAAACATTTAATAATTATAATAAATTATTAATTCTTCTCTTGTGAGCTGTGATCAACATCATTGACTTGGCATTTTATGCTGGATGCCCTTTACAATGCTCTGCATCCTAGTGGCTATGGAAGCGCATTCCTGTTACCAAAAATAAAAATCCAGCACTTATTTTTTCTCATTAAGAAGACAAGATATTTTGAAATACTATGTCATTATTTTGTTATATTTTTTGTGATTGAGAAATACTTTATTAATAATAATGATTTTATTCATTAATAATATTAAGTAGAAATACTTTTAATAATGAGATAACAGTTTTTTATTTTAGGTAGCAGTAATCCAGTTCAAATAAGCGTTTGAAGTAAGGCAGGACACTGCCACCTTCTGGTCATAAATACATACAGGAATACAGATAAAATAATTTTAAAGTAAAATATTCAGTTTGAATTTTAAAATGCATTGTCAGCTGTTTTTGCAGATTAGTTTTAGTCATAGATTCAGATTCAAAGATTTATTGTCATATGCACAACGAGAAAGCAGTTTTCCTGGTACAATGAAATTCCTACTTTGCTGCTCGTTGAGAATGAATTAAATAAATACATAGATTTTTATTTGTCATTACACATATATAGATGTACAGTACAACGAAAAGTTTCTCTTCGCATATCCCAACTTGTCTGGAAGTTGGGGGTCAGAGCGCAGGGTCAGCCGCAGTACAGCGCCCCCTGGAGCAGACAGGGTTAAGGGTCTTGCTCAAGGACCCAGAAGTGTAGCGGAGTGTTGCAGAGCCTGGATTTGAACCCCTTTGGGTTCATATCCCAACGCTCTACCCACTAGGCTACACTGTCCCTAATTTTATATATTGCAGTACACATGTGAATGCAGCTCCCCAACACTAGCAGCACTCATGGTGCATCACATAAGACACTTCCACCACCACATTTCGCTGTAGGCGCCATGCTTTTTTTCTGATTATTGCAACACAATTTGTCTGGATCTCATCACGCTAGAGTTTAGCCTCCCATGATCTGTCATCTTTTTTCAGCATCGGTCCTGGAAATCTGTTTTGTTCATGGGCTTTAGGAGGGGCTTTTTGTTAACACATATGCATGCTATTGTTCTGTTGTTCTTGCTGTGTTGTATTATGAGAAACAGTCAACATAGTTTGACTCTAAGCATTTGGCTTTACTGTAGGGAACCTTCATGACTATTTTCTTCAACCTTTCCCACTAAAAGATGCTCCTGTTTAGATGTGGATGGCCTGAACATCTCTGTGAGATGGTTCAAGTTCTTGAACTTTTCTTGTGTAAAGAGATTCTTGTCTTTCTCAGGTCTTGTGAGATTTCCTATTCCATGTTGTGCCATTGCTGGTAGCATGAAATGAGAGTTCTGAGAGTTCTGTTTTTTTTGTTACGTAACGTAACCGTTTGACACCTGCTTAGCGAAGAATTAGATTTACCTGTGGTTAAATTTTAGTTCATTAGAAATTTGAGGTCTCAACTTTGGCTGTTTTCCGAAGACTTTCCAAAGTCTTTAGAGTTAACGGATTGAATTTGCTATCTGCCTTATATTTGTGGGAGTATTTTGTATTATAGTATTCCATAGACAATGATGATTCTAAAAAGAAACCAAACGTATTCTGACAATTATTTTGGGGTGTATTCATTTATGCTGAGTCCTGTGTTTGGTCAAATTTAATGTTTAAAATTTAAAGTTCTTCACAATTTGATTATTATTTTTATCGGATTCTTTACAACAACCAGTCGATTTAAACAATTCTCTGGTGCAGATGTGTGAACTACAAAACACAGACAAGCCTGATACCGACTGTAATTCCAAAACCACAATTTCACTGTATTTCACTTCCAACTTTGTTCTGGAAACTTTTACTCATTTACATTAATGTAAAGCTCATCATCTGATCTCGCAAAAACATTACACACTAATTTAGTGAATCAAAACACAACGCACAATTTATTACCTCTGTTTATCAGTATAACAATACACATAATGAAACAATACAAAATATCTTGTACGACTAGAGGAGATAAAGATTGTTGTCTGCTTATTATTATTGTGATCAACAATCTGTTATTGTCGCTCATGTAAATAACATGCAACATAATTAAAATGTTTATTAGTACTTGTTCTTCTAGATCACAAATTCTCATCCTGTATCACACCGGCCATTTTCCACCTGGGCTTATGATTATCCGGGCCACACGTCTGTACCATTAACCTGATATCATTACAATCAACAAATGCTTGTGCTTTTTATTGCACATTTGACTGCACTGTCTCTGCAGAGCGTGTAAGCTAACATATAGACGTTCTAATGTAAATAAGCAGTGGAAAATGTTTGGAAGTGGAATTGATCAGTGCCTTGGTACCTTTTTTTTCTACACTGTTGTGAACATAGATTAGGATCTATATCTATTGCATGGTTAATGGAGCATGATGTTAAATGTGTGCTTTTTTAATTGTAAGTTATGCATATGTACTATAGATTACATTCATGTAATATAACAGAGGATAAATAATAAAAAGGATCTGTATATCTTGCTATTGTGAAAGGGGAAATTTACAAGAGCAATGGCATGCCCTGCAGGAAAGTAGTTTCTGTACCACTCCATGTAGGGATTGTTTATAAAACTACCTTTTTGTGTAATAAGTAGAATTTGTTACAAATCCAGGATTTAAAGCTGTAGTGTGTATTTTAGCTCTTGATTGCATTTTTATATTGTCACTAAGCATTAATGCTACATTCTTGGCACTGATATATATATATATAAAACATTAACATATAATAAAAGGTTCCTATACGTATGTTGCTGACAGAAACATCTTTCTGCCGGATCGTTCTCAGAACTGTTTTAATTGCATAAAAGTGTACTTATTATTGTGTTTATTTATCTGGTGTTCTAATGACTGTTACTTGTTTATATTGACATATACAGTACGTTACTCTTAACATTGATGTTAGGTTTAGAAGTCTTATCAGCCATGAATTTACTGAATACTTAACTTTGTTTATGAACACTGTAAATATGATATGAATATGAATACATTCATACACACTCACACGCACAATAAATACGCACAACAGACACTTTCTTCATCTTGTAGGTATTCAGCAGTGTTGGGTAGTTGCAGATTCCATGTCATCGAGTTATATAATTTAGTACAGGACGTACTTATTCTTGTAATTCGAACAGATTGGAAGTACATGTGGTCATATTTCATTTTGAATAAGCTGATGGATTATACACTTATGTCAGTATATTATATTATTATATTATTATTATTATTATAGTTAGGAGCTTACTGCAGGTCAACGGTGAAGGGACTTATGCCTAAACGTAGGTGACTGAGGTGTGCAGTTTGGAAGTTACATAACAGTCCACTGACATGTTGTGTAGAAATACAGGGTGATTTTGCTTTTCTTACTATATATTCCGACAAATATAAATATGGAACAAATATGTTTAGCTACTTTAACTAGTGGGAAATTGTGTCAAATATAATGCCAAAAGCTGACTTAATTTACCATAAATACCTTTTTAAACCTACTAAAATGGATTTCTATTAACAATTTTACTCTAATATAAAGTCCTAGCCTCCTGAGACCCGGACTTTTCCCTGATGTGCGTTTTTATTTCATTTAGCTATTTGTGATTATTAGGACCTAACAAGCATAAAAATTATATTTTGTCTTTGTTTTTTTCTAAAAACGGCTTCATGTACAACGTCCTCGTA
>JAOTRQ010000025.1:5840069-5853528 GCA_028565875.1 Hoplisoma paleatum
GTAGGTAGGTAGGTAGGTAGGTAGGTAGGTAGGTAGGTAGGTAGGTAGGTAGGTAGGTAGGTAGGTAGGTAGGTAAAGTAAGAAAAAACTATTTTGTCTTTAATGTACAATGCGCATTAAGATTATTAGTAAGTGGGAGTATTGCACTTATGTGATAGTGACACTGACAGTCAGTGATACTGACTCACTACAGGACATCTACATGCAACTTTCAAACACAGTATCTTCTCATTCAATGGTTTTTCTAGATCTAGATTATATTTATTTTCTACATTATATATTTATTCATCAGAGCCTGTTTCATAGTTGACATTCTTCTAAGTAGCCACCTGTCGCTTTGATGACCGCTTTGCACTTTTCCCTGGTTATTCTGTCAATCAGCTTCATGGAATGGTTTCCAACGGTCTCAAAGACGTTCCCACAGGTCCTGAGCACTCGTCCCAAATCTGACAGATCACGGCCGTTGGTCAAATGATTATTACATAGCCTGCGTGTTTGTAAAATGTAGTTTGTAAAAAAGATATAAAATCCATTAATTGAGAAGGTGCCTCCAGTGTTCAGTGTATTCCAGGTACTGTATATGTAAACGCAATTTAAAAGTTATTAACTGTGTGTGAATGGTTATTCAGACAGCCTACAGAAGGTCGCTCACGAGACGGTGGTCTGCGTCTGGGAGAGATGGAAAGAGACTGTCTGATCGGCTATGGGGCTAGCATGTTGCTGCTGGAGCGTCTCATGATCTCCAGTGATGCTTTTGAGGTCGATGTGTGTGGCCAGTGCGGCCTGCTGGGATACTCTGGGTGGTCAGTACCAGACTTTATTACTTCATCTAGACAAGTTTCTATAAACTGAGTGGTGTTTACCAAGTTTATGCACAATTTGTAGATGGATAGATGGCATACATGCACGGATCGTAGAGTTGATTGACACATGATAACGTGAAATTTACGCTCGACACCGTACATGTTATCCTTGATGTTTAGTATTTTTTGTTCGTTTCTTTTTAATCTCACTTGAGTGTTTTCTGTTTTATTTTTGGTGCTGTAGGTGTCACTACTGTAAATCTTCGTGTCACGTGTCATCCCTGCGTATTCCGTACGCCTGCAAGCTGCTCTTTCAGGAGCTCCAGTCTATGAACATCATACCTCGGCTCAAACTCGCTCCCTACAATGAGTGACGATCTGTAAACAGAGTGTATAAAGTGTATCGACTGAACGATGAAATTCTGTGGTTTGATTTAAAGTTTGAAAAGATTTGGAAAACATTTATTTAAGTGATGAAGAGCTTGCACGAAAAAAGGTGCATACATCTTTCTTTCTTATGAACTAAATAAATATAGAATATTTGTTTTTTGTTTGATCGCAGGAATTGTATTATGTTATGTATACGTGTTATGAATTATATGATTTGTTTATGTATGTTTCCTGCTGTAAATCAATGCGGTTCAATCTTCAATATACAAAACACAACTTTACAACTTTAAAAACACAATGCTTGTATTTTTTTGTATTTTAGTCTAAATAACCTCTGATCGGCAACAAAAAATCAGCAGCAAACAGTTTCTTAAGTTACATACTTAACATAGATAGTTGTGCATACATATTTAGTTTATCGATGTACTAGGTAAACCAGTTTGTCACCCGTACACGTCAAATTCTGTACATAAAGACGAGGTTAAACAGGGTCGTGACAACAGGAAGTATTTATCCTAGCTGCCCTGATGGAAGGACTGAGGTAAATGTACCGCTGATTAAGTGTTAACGTGACAATGTTGACAGCAGAATAAGAGCTTGTTGTCGTGTTGGCCACCTTCCTATTCTGATGCTTTTTACACTAATAAAATGTTCGCCATTCAGAGCTCGCAGCCACCCACTAAGCCGCTGTGGAAGTCTTTGATTGGGAGAAAGCAGCAGAATGGACTCTAACAGTGACTCGAAGATAAAGCTCGGAGGCTGGGGGTGTTGGTTTGTCTTTTAGACTTACTGCACCTGTCCTAGCTAATGAGGGCCTAATGAGAGCGAGAGTGGAATGACCGAAAATGAATGCTTCGAGAATGGGAGGGGGGTTGGGGGTTCCAATAACATTCAGCGTAAAAACTGTAATTAATAAAGCCAATATGGTGGCTAATCTGTTGGATCCTTAACTCTGTCTAATGCTAAGTGGAAAGTACTATACAAAAAACAAGAACAGAAGCTTTACGCTACTTTGGTTTGAGTAGTTTCATTACAGTTCATTGTATAAATAAACCATATGCTGTTGTCTAGTGGTTAGTGAAGGTTGTCACTATTGAGCCCTTGAGCGATGCCCATTAATCTACAATTTCTCAGACTACAAGTGTACATTTTAATTCTGATTTCTCTCTCTGTGCGTGTGTGTGTGTGACTCTTGACATTGT
Source organism: Hoplisoma paleatum (assembly GCA_028565875.1). Classification (NCBI taxonomy): domain Eukaryota; kingdom Metazoa; phylum Chordata; class Actinopteri; order Siluriformes; family Callichthyidae; genus Hoplisoma; species Hoplisoma paleatum. Next base: position 5,842,465 of record JAOTRQ010000025.1, read on the forward strand.
CTTGAGAACCACTACTTGCTGCATTGATACTCTAACCAGACAACCCAGCCACATGGTGCGTAACTTCTCCAACTTCCCGGAGCTCACAAGGCTCTTCCTCCTTCGGTTCAACCATAATCCTTTCTCTGGCTTACTCTCTCCTACTCCGTCTCCCCCCGTGGATCCATTCATATTCTAATCACAGCTTTCCCCTCTGCAGTTTGCAGGCACTCCATCAGCCCTCCCTGCCTCAGGCTCTACACTTTTACTTCCCCCTTTTGTAGCTGGCGCTCTCCTCCCAGCACACTAAAATAAAGTTGGTACAAGGGGAGAATGCGAGAGGAGGGGGAACCACGACTTGACCGGTTTCTCAGAACTTTTCTAGGTTTTAAATTTGACCTTTTAAAAGTTTTCGTCAAGACCTCGGCGGCCACGTCACAAAAACAAGATCGGTCCAAATGTAATCGAAGCAACGTTGTGAAACTACATTTTGACCTTCATTATATTGTCCAGACGTTTAATTGTATGACTCCCAGAGGAAGGCCCAGAACTTAAAAGTTGCCAAAAAAGTGGCCCTTGGATGAAGAACTTTAAAACTGAGGCAGTGGGGGCAGTTTGTGTTGGGAGGGGGGTATGAAAACGTATTAAATGCTATAATGGAAGACGGAGAGGCCACAGTGCTGGGATTGCGTAGATCTAAGCCTCTTTTTTTACTGGTGAGGGAGCTTTTCTTATTCAAAACAGCTCGACAAAAGACTTCCAGTGAGCCTTGCCACATCCCCATCTGACTCGAAGCCATTCATCAGCCTGCCGAGCCTATCAATGACATGTCCCCCATCAGGGCTCCTATAAAATCAGCCCCTTTCCCATGAAACATCAGCAAACATTTTGACGGCTCTGGCTTTTCCCCCCTCTGGATTTCTGGAGTCTCTGACCCCCACAAACACCCCCCCCCCCCTACTGCTCCAACCTTCACCCCCGCCACCTCTCCTCCATCACCACCACTGCCACCACCACCACCACCATCTTCTCTTTTACTTTCCCTCTGGAGCTGCCACTTCGCATATGCCTCTTGGTTGGCAGGCAGAGCACTTGGATAATCAGAAGGAGCTGACGAGTGGAGGGGGGAATCCTGCGTGAAGCCATTTTCTTTGAGGAGCCCCTGAAACTGTGGATGGGAAAAGGATGCATTGTGGGCTGCTGGAGGAACCCGATATGGATTCCACAGGTTGGTTCTGGCTGGCTTTGGGGATTCTTGGGAACCAGGGTTATTCTGGAACGTTCCTTTGGGATTTGTCTTTACCTCAACCTCTCATCCTGCTGTTTTTAAACCTTTTCATTTCTTCTGTTGATTTATCATGATAACTTTTGGATTTAAACTACTTAAGAGTTAATGTGGGTGCTGCTGCAATCTGGACAGTCAGTTGTATTTAAATACATTTTAAGTGAATCAGCACAGTGAGGAACTTCACCAGGTGACTGTTGGCGATGACTCTTTTTGGCTCTTTTTGCGTAATTACGTTTGTATAAACTGTTCAATCTAGAGAAGATTAGAATTCAGTTCAGGATGGAGAGTTTGAGCTACTGTTTAGGATCATCCTCATTTAGGGTCTTTTCAATCATTTAAAATAGTTTAGCTTAGATTTGTTTTGACCGTTTTTCACATTGTGTACATCTGTGTGAAAATCTTTGTGGTCTTGTTCTGACTGGTTAAGATTTAAGTTCCAGGTCTGAGACAGGTGCATCATGGGCCTGAAACAAAGTCTAAACCAAGTTTTAATACATACAAATTAGATGTGATTTACCATGTTTTTTTTATAAAGGTCTGTGTGAAAGACTTGGGGATATCCAATGCAGTCAAATAAATGATCAGTGATCCGTCTCGCCTTTAGATTGGATTTAATCCAATTATTTAGACCCACTCAAGCTGTGCACTGAACAAATCCTTCAATTAAAGCAGTTCAGCTGTAATATTCTTTCTTATCAATTAGTATGAGGCCAATTTCTAATCTTACAACGAATTAAGCAGTTAAACATTATACTAACTAAAAAAGCTACTGAAAGTTAAGAAATTAATAATAGAAAGATCTTAAACCTCAGTGTGTAATTAATAATTAGTTTATATTTAAATCACACTAATTATTAATTACACACTGAAGGTTCTAATCTACCTAAAAGACATTGGACTGTTTTGGACTGTCGGACTAGAACCCAGAACCTTCTTTCTGTGAGACAACAGTGCCGCCCGTTAAATAAGTCGACCTGCCAAAACTAAAACATCTTTTTACTAGATCTATAAACATTTAAATTTTAATTGATGATTTACTTTCACACATTAATCTGGTCATTGATGTTATATGATTATAGGCAATTATTATTATATGTAAATATAATACATGTAAATATAAAACATTACTTTAGTTCTGATCACCTATAATTGTCACAAGTATTGTCACAAGTTTGAAGATACACATTTAGAAGATTGTAAATGTCATAATTACAATATTTTGTGCACATAATTGGATTGTGTCTGATAATTAATTACTAATTCGATGTTAACAGGGATTGTGTAACATCTCACACATGTATGAGATGGACTTCAGTGATTTTCTAAATCCTTCTCTGACTAAATGTCTGGTCATCTGTCTTAATTCGAAGTCTTTGCTGGTATAGCTAACTGTTTGAAGTACTTGAGAGGTAATCAGAATGTTGTCAGTTCAAGCCCGAAGAGCCAAGATCATTAAAACTCATTTGTTCAGGCTGTTTACTGCAAATGTAGCACAAAGTAAGTCTCAGTTGACTCTCTAGACTTTGATTCCATGCTGATGATTAAATGATGTAAATGATTTACTTTGATATAAAAGTGAACTTTCACTTCCATCAATGTATCGCAACTAATCAAATTGACAACGTGCACCATGGCAACCGCTGCTATGGTGATAGTAGAGACGGGCGGCTATAAGATCCTGTGTTAGCCGACTAGCATTCTTCACAGTGTCGGCTTCAGTAAAACATTATAAAATAATAAGATAACTTGTATGTGTTTCAATATTATGCGTTTAAGACAGACATGTTAATACATTTTGTGTAGGAACTTCAGTAGTTTATATAGTTTGGTTAATTGTATTTTTTTTTAAATAAAGACGCTACTTTTATGACGTCATAACCATTGCTAAAATGCAGCTAGCATTTCGTGAACGGCACATGTTTAAATGTTGTTTTGTATGTTTGTCTATGTCAATTATTTCGAATAAAATTCACAGTTGGAACAAGTGGCTTTAAAAAGCATAGCAAAAACATTCCAATATACAATACTAACATCTTATATTCACTTTTATACAACTATTTTTACATATTATTACTAAAATAATTGTCTAGAATTTTTTCTGACGTTGATAAATGCTTACACACATTTGTGTAAGTTGTCAGAAAAGTTTTAACTGGCAATAAAATTTCAATCTTGTGAAATATATGTTAGGAAATTTCACTTAACCGAACATAACAGACATAGATATTTGTTGATATTTTGTACTGATTTATTTGCTGTTATTTTTTTTATTCAAGATTATTTCTGATAAACATATATGGCGTTATAACAAACAGACAAAATAAAAAAAATTATTTCACATTATTTTAAAAAGTGTAATAACTAAACAGCTACTTGTTACGCTTTATTGTAATATTGTTTGGTAATTCTGTTTCATTAAAACATGCCTCACTGCACTTGTTTACATAACTTTCATCATATATTTTAAATTATAATTAATAAGATGAGATAAGTGTTAAACAAAAATATATAAGCATTGAGCAAAATTACTTGTTTAATGTTTTACAGAAATATGCCTTATAAATAGTAGGCCTGTTTAGTTTTTTTTAAAATTTATAACAGGATTCCGTTGGTAAATAAAATGCTAAACGTAGTGGGCGTATATATTTGTAAAATAGACCCACTCATATGAGAATTACTGAATATATAAAGGTTTCATATTTTTTATAAAGCATGATGTTATCCTTTACTTGCAAAAAATCACATGTTGCTCTTCTCAGTTGTTTTTACAAATAACTCAACAGTGTCCAGTAACTTATCGATGTAACCTGATGATCATTTTTATTCATACATTTTGCAGAAAGCTGGATTGAAAGATGCCTAAATGAAAGTGAGAGTAAACGCTTTTCCAACCACACATCCCTTGGGAACATGTCAAATGATGAAAGTAAGCTACAAACAAATGTGTTTCTATATATATTAATATTTTAATGTGTATGATATGTTAAAATGACCATATTTCACACATTATTTATTCTCATTTGTCTTTATTTAATACAATTAAAGTAGTGCAAGCGGAATAAGTACACTTGCAGCTTTCAAGACGATAACATTAAAAAAGGACTTCAGAAAAATCACATCGTGAACCAAAGAGATTATTAAGATAAATGTAGTGGAATAAGAACCTAAACATCGCTCAGTTATTCCAATCTACATCGATATAATTGGGGGTTAATCATGGAAACGAGTAAGATTTGAAAATCCTTTTAAAGCTGTGCTTTAAATGCATCCACAATTGATATTGTGTATATTTGCAGAAAGCTGGATTGAAAGATGCCAGAATGAAAATGAGATCAAGCGTTATTCCAGCCATTCATCCCTTGGGAACATGTCTAATGATGAAAGTAAGTCATGTTACTTCAATAATTATGATACACCTATATAAAATGATCAGGTTTAACATCTTCCATCTCATTTTATACTGCTCATACATATTTCACAACTAAATGTGTATTAAAACAGTAAGGACCTGATAACAACTGATGTATTTGATGATGGATCGTTTGGATAGAGTTTAGATTGTCTGAAACTTTTACATTTCATTTTATTAATCATATCTGGTCCATTACCTTGGTGATTAAATGCTACGTTGTTCCACTGTAATTCTGAAGAATCAAAAGAAAAAATGAAATAACTTTTCATTGTAGAATAAATAACCAGGTACCACAATATATATTAATGTTAGTAGATTACAGATAAACCTATTTAAAAAGCACTGTTTTTTGCATGAACACAAAATGTGTTACTTCAGTTATACATTAAGTGCAGCTAAAGCATGTAAAAGATGTTTGTTCAGGTAACAAGATGAAATGCCTTATAGAAAAATCATATGCGACTTAATGAAGCTTCTAATTAACATCGTCACCATATTCTGTTCATGAAATTAGACATCAGTGTACCAGTATGTAAATGATCTCTGTGTATTATTTTATACTGGGATATAATATCAAGTTGTTTCAGCTATTGTGACGCTGTGAACATGATTATATACATAATTGTAGGCTACATTGAAACAGTTGCTCATACAAAATATCTCTTCTTAATATTAGTTTTAATGACTATGAACATTTTGTAAATACAATACATCCCGTATTTCTGAAGTGAGAGGAAGAAATGTCATGAAAACCCCATTTAGACACTTAGAAAACATATTACACATTACAGACATATACAGATGTCAGATCTAAACTCTGAAACAGGTGTTTTGCAACATCTGGAATGCCACAGTTCTTTTTAAATATATTCTTTAAAAGGTATATTATATGGTTGATAATGTTTATCGAATCTGCTTTTTATTAACTTTAGGTGTTAGTGTGGTGAATGCTGTTATTTATTTTTTTTGTACTTTTTTATTTATCCATCTCCATCCAATATTGTTTCAAAGCAGTTGAACATGAAACTGTAAAACATTCGATTTAAAGCGATTTAACTGTTGATTAAGTGGATTTAACCATTTTAAAGTGGTCAGGTTGTGATTTTGTATAATGTGTGAGGTATTTTGTAAATGATCTCATTTTAATCGTTGGACAAAAACCTTTTGTTTTATGGTCTAATAAAGATGAAGAGAAAGAAAACAACCGGGCATCTAAATCTCACTCGACTCCTGCAACGTTACAGTGGTGAGTTTGTTTCGTTATTCACCAGTTCCTATTTTACTTGTTAGTAACTTATATTACATATATGAGGCAGTAACAGCTTTGTATAATGTAATGGGCCAGCAATCAGCAGGTCAACAGCTCAAGCGCTTTTAACCTCCAATCGCTCAAACTGTGTAGTATTACAATTGTAATTATATGTTGCTGTGGATAAAGGTGTCTACTAAATGAATTTTTTTGATTGGTATTTTTGTTAATAGATTATGGCTTTACATACATTATCGAACAGTATTGAATTCCCAGTGACAACTTACTGGTTAAGGTACTGGTCTAGATATCAGAAAGTCGCCGTTGCAAGCTCCACTACCACCAAGTCATTGTTCCTGTTCAAGGATCTTAACTGTCAGTTGGTGTTCCATTGTATATATATATAAGTTGCTTTGGATAAAGGTGTCTGCTAAATGTTCAAAATGGTAATGATTTAATTTGCTGTAAATGTGCATCCTGATATTTGGGAAGAGTTTGTGTTAGTGAACGATAATATTCCCATAATAATATATCCATAAATAATAGTAATAGTTTAAGTACTAGTAAAAGTACAAACCCCATTTCAGTTATAGGTGAAATGCAAATAACTACCACAAGCACTAATATTTAGTTTTTACTTGTAACCTTGTCAGTTTTGGCAACGAATGGCAACAAATGGCTGATGTGTAGAGTTTAGATTGAACGTTCTTCATGTTGCAACAGTGTTAGATTGAAGCAAGACAGTACTTGACAGGTGCTTGACCAGACTGTGATGTACTACAGAGATTTATTCTGCAGCCTAGTGCTTAGGGTACAGGACTAGTAGTCCAAAGGATGCTGATTGAACCAAGGCCCTCAACCCTCAATTGCTCAGACTTTATACTGTACCCTTAATGCAAGTCGTTTTGGATAAAACAGTCTGCTAAATGCTGAAAATATAACCATGAATGCCAAAAAACTGATGCATGTTTGCTATAATTTATGTCGTATTGCTAGGCTGGAGGAGAACTATGAAATTGCTGAGGGTGTTTGTATCCCACGCAGTGCACTTTACATGCATTATCTTGACTTCAGTGAGAAACATGATACTCAACCTGTGAATGCCGCCAGCTTTGGGAAGGTAAGCGATCAAAATTGCAATCAGTTATCAAGCAAATGTTACAGATTTTAAAAGAGAGAACAAATTCACAGTTATGTTGGAGACATGGCTTACAGTGGATGGTAAAATTTTGATCCTGATTGTGTTAAATGGGGTTTAAAGGTCAGGAAAAAGATCTTGGAACTTCCTTTTATTCCAAACCGTCATGCTGAGCTCTTTGTACAAACATCGCCTGAACTTTAATAAATAAATCAAATAGATATTCACATGTTTGCTTATATAATGTTATTAGGTCGTGTAAGCCACTGCTTAGCAGAACACTTAATAAAACACGTCCCACAATTGACTTTTTAAAGCTGCTAGTTAGACAACTCGAACTTATATAAATGCTTCCACTTGTTCCCGCAACCCCTCTAAGCACCTCCTTACGTCTGCACCACCTGACATCCCTGCCCCGTACCCCAGCTCCTGTCCGAAAGATATTGAAAAAGAGAGGGGGCCAGGATTAATGTGTAATTAAAGAAAATTTGGAAGGGCGAGATGTTGCGGAATGTTAGATCAGTGGCTGGAGCAGCGTGGGGTGTCCTTTAGGAAGGCTTCATTGATTCTGGACAAAAAAGTAAGAGAGAGTTGGGGCTGCCTCCCTGTCTGCTCATTTATCAAGCCGAGCCTGACAGAAACTTCACAGCTTGGCCCCTTTTTTCATCCCACACAATAGAGAGCTCCACTGTTTGCTAAAGGTTCTGCACCGGGTGCTGGACCAAGGAGCCAATCTTATGGACAAAAACAGAACAGAAAAAGACATAAAAAAGAAAAAAAGATGGATGTTGTGAATGTGACAGCTGGCAGGAACATCACCGGTCCAGCTGAGAGCATCTTTCATAAATGATCCAAAGTTTCACTAATCTTCCATTTATAATTTGTAAGCACTAACTGTTTAATGTTTATTTTTTTATTATAAAAACCATTATTATGATCAAACCACCAATTATATAAACCACCATTATGATTGTTTTTTGCAATTACATTGAATGCAATTTGCTCCTAATTTTATGTACCTTGTAAACTTTAAAGCGTTATTAAAGTATTATATATAATTCTCACTCCATGCAAAATTGGGGCAGTTTGTTAAATGTCGACTCGTTATTTTTTATTATAAAACATATTGCTGCTGTAAAATATATGAATATAGGTTATGTTAATTGCAAGATTTAGATTGCAGTCTTTCTTGTCTCCATGATGGGACAACAGTAGCTTAGTGGGTTTGGACTATCGACTAAAAGGTTATAGGTTTGAATCTCTGCTGTACTAGGCAGTTAAAGGGATCTGACCTCAGCTTCTGAACAAGCTGGTATTTGCACACAAAAGTTTTTTTCTTGTACTGTAGACTTGTTTATTTATATATAACAAATAAAATCATTTGATTCTATTCTATATAGATAATAAGGCAGCAGTTTCCTCAGTTAACTACTAGAAGACTGGGAACCCGGGGCCAATCCAAGTAAGTCTTCACATGCTGTAACTATGCTCATAATGTTTTCTGCTTCTCCTTCTGCTCCGTTGAGGTTTTTTTATTGTGTGAGACTGTAATAAAAATATTACAGATGTTCTAGGAATAAAACAGTTCATGTTATCATGAATGGTTAAAAGCTTAATTGTTTAAAGCAAGGTACTCAAGATCTCCAAGATCTAATCTTTATAACAACATTAACACATTTAATGGTCTTTAGCCATTTGTCTGGCTGTTAGAGTAATGGCCTTGTGATCAGTAGGTTATCGGTTCGATTCAGAGTGTCGTAAGGTCACGATAGGTCACGAAATACTAACTGTTCCCCATGCACCGTGGCTAGGGAGGCTTATTGCTTCCTAGTGTGTGTGCACGGATTGGGTTATATGTGACGGATTCATTCCTATGTGTGTAAAAAGAGTATTTTAAACTCTATTCTAAATTCTAAAGCAAAATAACGATGATTATTGTTGACTATTAAAATAATTTACAGCCCACACCCTTTCTATATGTGCCGTTTTTTAAATCAACACTTTTTTCTATAATGCAAATAATATCTTAATTTGAGTTACTAATTAATTCCCTACAATGAAGGATAAGTTGTATTTAAATCATCGTTTCTGTCTTAAATTTGTAGGTACCACTATTATGGATTAGCAGTAAAGGAGAGCTCACAATACTACGATGTGATGTACTCTATTAAGGGCACCGCCTGGGTAAACGGAACAGGCAAGAAAGAAGTAACAAAGCAGACTGTGGCGTATTCACCGCGCTCCAAACTGGGCACTCTGCTGCCGGACTTTCCAAATGTCAAAGACCTAAATCTGCCCGCCAATCTGCCAGAGGAGAAGGTAAATAAGAACCGTAAATAAAAAGCAATGACTTTCCATTCGCCCGCCCCTCCGGCCCCCTTCGTTTCTCAGCCCCTTTCATCTGCCCCCTGCACCTTTCCTGGGTCTTGATTTAAACAGAGGATTTACATGCCTGGTCCAAACGAACTCTTAATCTTTCAAGTAGATAATAAGATCTCACACACAACTAAATACAGCCTCTTGCTGTCGGGTTTTCAAAAGCCCGCTGTAATTTTAAATGCTCGATGGGATGCTGATTTCAAAAGGCACTTTTTATACACTTCAGTTGGCTAAAGTTTGTGGCTAGTTTGACTGAAAACAAAGTAAAAGAACATTTTATAATAATTGTCCAATGTAAAATCATGTTTGCATTTAAATGTAAAAAAATCTATTTCATGAAGAATAGCTGAAGTAGTAATTAAGAGTAGTGATAAACATAATATCATAATAGTATAGCCGAAGCACGCTAGCCAACAAACGCATAATTCCAAGCAGTGCTATCGACCAATCGTTTACATACAGACGTGATTTTTTATGTCTTAGTGTTTGATTGGCATCCTGGAGGCATTGGATAGGCATTGGAGGTCATTCCCATGAAATTGGAACCATTGTGGCCTTGATGTGGCCTTGACGAGAATAAAAAATGGTCAACCATTTAATAAAAGAAACGATCCATGACAAATACAAACAATACAATTACTGCTTTTGTATTAAAGACACTGTGTGTGTGTATTTTTACGTCAAATAAAGTTGTGTTTGTGCTGTATGAATGTCGTATTTAAAAAGAAAGTTGCTCTAAGATTTGTGCATTTAATCATTAGCCTTGTCCATAATTTCCTTGTGACACGGTACAACACAAGCCTACATTTTAATTGCATTATTTGACATATAAGCTTCTGTTAAAATGTTCTTTATTGTTTTCTAGGTTTCAACGTTTATCATGATGTACAGGACTCATTGTCAGAGAATACTAGACACGGTAATCCGTGCCAATTTCGATGAGGTGCGTGTCTTACAAGTTACATGATTTAAATCATATACGGTTGTGTGTTTTATTAATTACAAGCTTTAATAGAGTTCATGTTAATGGTCTCCTAATATGTGCTCTTACGATGTTGTATTAGATGTTCATAATGATTCAAATACGGTTTGTTTGTGAAGGTCCAAAGCTTCCTGTTACACTTTTGGCAAGGCATGCCCCCACACATGCTGCCGGTGTTAAGTTCATCTACTGTAGTGAACATCGTAGGTGTGTGTGATTCCATCCTGTACAAAGCCATCTCGGGTGTTCTGATGCCTACAGTCCTGCAGGCTCTTCCTGACAGGTGAGCGTAACAGTAACAGATCCACAAGATTACTTGCTCACCATTACACACACACAAAGGACTGCATGTTTTTGGACTGTGGGAGGAAACCAGAGTACCTGGAAGGAAACTCACACGGGCTCGAGGAGAACATGCAAACGCTTGCTGTGAGGCGACAATGCTAACCACTAAACCACTGTACCATTCTATTATATATATATATATATGGCGACACGGTGGCTGAGTGGTTACAGCACTGTCGCCTCACAGCAAGGAGTCCCGGGTTCGATCCCCGGGGCGGGCCGGGGACTTTCTGTGTGGAGTTTGCATGTTCTCCCCGTGCCAGCGTGGGTTTCCTCCGGGTACTCCGGTTTC
>JAOTRQ010000025.1:5878118-5900158 GCA_028565875.1 Hoplisoma paleatum
CCCAACAGTGGCCGTGTAGCAGAGCCTGGATTTGAACCCCCAACCTTTGGGTTCACAGCCCAACGCTCTACCCACTACCCACTTTTTGCTTCGGGATCTCTGGCATAACCTTGGCTAACTCTTATGAGATGCTCTGCGGTGAGAGGGACATCTGGGAATAGTATGCGGCTGGAAGGATTTTGTTTAAGATGGCATAATATTACAGACTCAGCTTTACAAACTACCTTTATATTTAATGTTTTTGTCAGTAACACGAGAACAAAGCTAGTCACCATGGTTTCTTGGCAAATGGACAGTTTACAGACAAAGGGTTCTCATCTACAAAGTGCTTAATATAAAAGCGAGCATTGTAGTTCATTTTAATTCTTCATAGCGCAGCTAGCTAGAAGACAATCTTTCTTCTTCTCTATCTAAAATTAATTGCTGCATTCCAGGGCAATGCAAATACGAGCCCTACTACATCTAAATCCAGATATGTACAGATGTAATTATCTAGTTGATGCTATTAATGACTCTGCCCTGGCTGCTATCCACTACGTATAAAGAAGGTCCCTGCTGTACTTATGAATGTTAGGGGTCGTGTTAAGACTTAGCAGTAAAAGGATTAAACCACTGTCCAACAACAACAGCAACAACCACTAAACTGACGCACAACTGCCAGAAAGCCAAATCATTTAATCTTATCTATGACGAGCTTTTATATCTTGGTTTGAACAGATTTGTTAGACTTGTTACTGGTGTCAGAAAAGCTGTAGTACTGTATATTGTGCTGACATTCTGCAACAGCATGATGTTATAGAGGTCGACACTGGACTCAATTCCGGGGAAAGGTCATCTGCTTGTCATAGATCAAATCATAAGTCCGGAACTCTCAAAACACAGCATGGATGAAGGTAGGAGGACACGAACGAAGTGTTCGTCGAATCACCGATGGACACACGACTCAAACACACACCCATTGTGAATTCTAGGAAGGGTGGACATCCTGCTGGCAGGTGTCCCTTCTGATTTTTATATGCTGGGCTGACAGGCACTACAGTGACCTCCTTTAACATTTGGTAAAGTCTTGACACCGTTGTATATAAACTCACAAAACAAAGGACGGCAACGACATGGATAGAACATTAAATATTAGTATTTAAATATGTGAAAATACAACACGTATCAAGCTCGTTTGTATCTCTCAACTATAAAAAACCAGTATGATTCCAGTAATGATGCGTTTACTGCTTAAATTTCAACATCACAGTAAATAAATTAGCTTTCAAACAGAAAGATGAAAAATGCGTTCCATAAGCAGATGTACATGCCACACATAAATCATTACTTTTCCTGTCTGCTTATTTTGTGTATCTCTCTGACAGTTATTAATAACAGCATGACTGAGATTGTTATTTTCTTTCCCTCTCTGTCTTACAATAAGCATAAGAGACAATAATCAGGATCTTTCCGTGGATGTGAAAGAAAGACAGAAAGTAAATACATTTAGAAATTATATATATATATGTGTGTTGTGTGAAAGTGTGTGCATGCAAACCCTTTGAAATGATCAGCGTTTATTCATAAATGATCAGCAGTTACTCATAAAATAAGGGAGCTTTAAGTAAGTAACATATTCGGCCTAAATGAGTAAATTCAAATTCAATGAAAATTTTATTGGTCATTACACATATACAGATGTACAGTACAATGAAATGTTTCTCTTCACATATCCCAACTTTTTTTTCCTGAAAGTCAGGGTCAGAGCGCAGGGTCATCCGCAGTACGGCACCCCTGGAGCAGACAGGGTTAAGGGTCTTGCTCAAGGACCCAACAGTGGCTGTGTAGTAGAGCCTGGATTTGAACCCCCAAGCTTTGGGTTCCAAGCCCAACGCTCTACCCACTAGGCTACACTGTCCCTACACTGTCCCTACAGTGTCCCTACAGTGTCCCGACACTGTCCCTAATTAATATTAGAATTATTTACTGTTAGGGCTAGAAAGAATCTCAATTACTGCACTGAATTCATGTTAATAAGACATGTTAAGTAGTAATGGTAGTTATGCTTAGTAAACGGTTACGGTAACACAATATTCATCACTACACAAGGGGGTCATTGACGAAAATTGTGTACTGCTTAATATTGTGTAAAGAGTAACCGTCCAGAATGTCATCAAAGTGTAAACAAATACTTAATATGGGTCTTAATGTCTATTTTACAATGTTTAAATGAAATTATTTGGATAAGAACATAGTTTAAATATCATCATCTTCATCAATCATACTACACCAAAACTATCTTTACACCAAACACACAGTCGTGGGCAATTCAGTGTCTCCAATTAACCTGGCTGCATGTTTTTGGACAGTGGAAGAAAACTGGAGCCCCCAGAGTAAATCCACGTCATGGACATGAACGTTCTATCTATCTCAGAGAAAAGATCCGGACCGCCCTGCCTGGGGATTGAGCCCGACACTTTCTCGATGTTAGGTGACAGTAAACCCACACAGACACTGGGAGAACATGCAAACTCAACAGACAAAAGTCCCGGACCACAATACCCGGGAACTGAACCCAAGACCTTCTTAGCTACACACTTGTAACTCTAAATTTACATCAAAAACACAGTCTTTGGAGATTCTGTCTCCATTTAACCTGGCCTGCGTGTATGTTTTTGGACAGTGGGAAGAAACCGGTGCACCCGGAGTCAATCCACGCAGACACAAGGAGAGAATACAAACTCCTGGGAATGGCACCCAGGACCTTCTGAGGCGAGTCGGTGTTATATAAAGGCGCCATGCCACACACAGCAGAGATGCGCGAGCTGGTTAGGTTACGACGTCGTAATAAGCGCGTGAGATGGGCGTGTCCGAGCTGAAGTCGGCTCGAGCGCTCACACTTTAGTTTAGAGTGACGGGATGAGTCGTGGAGTCTCGCGGAAGCGCTCGAGCCGACTCGCCTCGTAATTTAACCGTCTTTCTGTGCGTCTTTTATAACCCAGCTCGGTAGTTTAATACGGTCCGGCTGCTCCGTTCGACCCCGCCGAATGTGAGGCAAAGCGGGACGGTGTTTGTAGCCTGTAGCGACTAACCGGCGGCGAGGAGAGAATCTGTGTCGACATGGCCAGGAGGAAACAGCGAGCACCCAGACGAGCACCAGGTACTTTTAATAGAACATTTACTTTCAACAAATGTCAACATTTTAAAGGATTATAACGCCTAACTCGCGCGTTATAATTGTGTTTAATGTTGTGTCTAGTTCTAGGTCGGACCGTTTGTTTCTGTTTTGACCAGGGAAAGCGTTATAACGGTCTACAGTTGACATTCTGTGTCGAGTTTTGACACGACGAAGGTACAAAAGGCGATAAACCCTGTATAGGTGGTCATTTCACTTATTTGACTATTACAAATACAAGTTCATAGTCAATTTGACCAAAGGTTGGGGGTTCAAATCCAGGCTCTGCTACACGGCCACTGTTGGGTCCTTGAGCAAGACCAAGACCCTTAACTCTGTCTGCTCCAGGGGGCGCTGTACTGCGGCTGATCTTCCAAGATCAACTTCCAGATTGGGATATGCGAAGAGAAACATTTGGTTGTTCTGTACATCTGTATATGTGTAATAACAAATAGACTATGAATGAATGTTAAATGAAACCTTTTACTAGTTTAGATTGTGTTTGGCTGGTTTAAAGACTTGTACTGAGTCTGCTGGTCCTTGAAGACTTGTGTTTAGTCTTCATCACATGTCTAGAAGTTTGTTATGTTCTCAACCCATCTTGAGTATTTATAACATACTGAGATTGGATTGCCTAAGGTGTAAACAAGAGCGATTGCTCAGTGATGAAATGGCACATTGTTATTATTTTTTGCCCCGAGCTTTACTTATAACTTATATATAAGTTACTAATATCATTCTTTTTAAAAATCTTTTCATTTTGTTTCCAAGCTAATATGTTGACGAATTACGTAAACTTTCTCTGTATGTATCATCGGTTGTATGAACAATCTCTTCTACATCATCATCTAAGTGACCGTTTTATCTTGGACGGGGTCTCCGGTGCTCCTGTGGACATGATCTGAAAGTAGGAATTTACTTGAGTCAAAGGCAAATGAAACATCAGAACACATTTTGCATTTATATACTAGACAAAAGAAGAAGCCCGTCTCTATGTCAAGAGAATATGCTTTACAAGCTTTTTATAGAGGCACGCAGGACCTGTGTAGCTGTGTGGTTCCCAACACCCTATGAGCGGCATTACCATACTGCCCCAAACCAATTAATCCAAGTCATTGTTCAGCCGTAATGTGTCTCCTGGGTTCTGTTTTATTTTACAGAAATGCTCTTTGTGTAGTTCTTTTTTTTGCGTTGTTACACACAACAAAAGACTGCGTAAGTATGTCTGCATTGACGACAAACAGGAGGGCACTTTGCAGTCGTTTTATTTGCGCTAATGGCCCACAGATGTATGGCACAGTGAGGCAGTCTGGTCACAGCTTGGAATATGTGTCTAGCAAAACATACAGAAAAGTTGGTAGAACAATATTGGATGTATATGTGAATATAATTTAGCAGTGTTCTCCAAATCGGGCATTTGAAACATTAAAAGAACCACTGTCACCATATCGGTCAATTTCAAACACTTCTAGCATTAACAAATGGTCATTTGTACTAATTTGTACTGCTTTTATTCTGCTCTCATAGGACCACTTAGTTGTAAAGTAGTAATATGACAAATGTACACTGTTTTAAATTAAATCAATATATTAGTTTTTTAAATAGTAGAAGTAGTAAATTTTAGTAGAGAAAACAACTCATCATTGTGCTCATCTTTGTTTTATGCTATTATGCTTAACAATACTTTTCTATCCGTAACCTCAGTGTCAAATAACATACTACACACATCATTTTTTTCCTTCTTTTATTGTTTCCGTACTGATTGGATGTTCTCAAACACACCGGTTTAATTGTTTTGCTGAATAAAAGCTTCACGTTTTGACTGGTTAGTCTCAGTGAAAGTGGGTGGAGTTTTTAGACACAGTCAATAACATCTCCAATGGTCTTTAACTCCACCTTTCTAAGATCTAAATCAGATCTTGCGCAGATGATGTCAAAAATAGCCTAAACTGCTTTCATTGTCCAAAATACTAAGCATATATAAAGATTAAGGGACGACCTATAGATCATGTTGCTTCAAAATAATGGAGCTAATCATTTTGTATTGTTCTAGACATTTAGCTTGTTGTAGGAATTATAAGGAATGTGTGAAATATGTCCCACAGACATTGCTTGCATTTATTACCTATTGATGTGGAATCTAAGGATGAAGCAGCACCCCTAATAGGCTTATTTGTGTGTGTGTGTGTGTGTGTGTGTGTGTGTGTGTGTGTGTGTGTGTGTGTGTGTGTGTGTGTGTGAATAAATGACTGAGGAAGTGTGCATATGGGGGGTGCTTAATGGAGGGCTATGGCTTGCTCCGTTAGTCTGGCCTGTCAGAACAGCTTTGTCTCATGTTGGATTTAATTGTTATCCCTGTGACAGCCTCATCCATCAAAGGCTTTAATGGTCAATCAGAGCGAGGCCATGTGAGCCTGCTCATTCTTTTACCAACTGCTTGCCTGAGCTTTTATTTCACCCCAATGTTTCAGTCTGAACTGCATTTTCATTGGCATGGAAAACACCGGTGACACTGGGCTTGGAATAGGACTAAATTGCTTCTGATATTGAATTATTATTCAGATTTTACTTTTAGTACTCAGTTCAGCAGTAGCTTTACAGAGCTATTATAACGAAAACATCTATGTGTGGAATTGAATTTCTCAGTAACCCCCCCCCCCCCCACACACACACACTGTTATGTTTTTAATATATATAGAAGTTGCTTAGTAAGTTTGTTCTGTTGGTTTCTGTCTTTTTCCTTCTTTCATCACCTCCCCCAGTGTCTACTTTATAAAAAGGAAAAGTCATTTTGCCAGCTTCATTAGGGCACACCCAATTATCTGTAACGTGATGGATTGCTGACAGCTATAATGATCGGAGATGACGAGCCGTGCACCCTGTCACTAAGTCAAATTAGGTTTCTGGTGCTTAGATGTAATCAAGTACGTATTAGCTGCTATCACTGGCCTTAACTATTGCCTTTAACCTAATTTGAAACCTCTAGTGAAGAATGAGGTTCGTTACTGGCTTTAAATGAATTTTAGGCTTTCACAAAAACACCCAAAAAAATTGCACTATTCCACTATTACTAAGATCTAAAGTTTAAAACGTCAGTGGGTGCAGCTTGGCCCAGTGATGGTCTAGGTTGTGTTATATGATTACGCATATTGATAATAGGTGAACTGGATCCATCATAGCCCTGGTCAGGATAAAACAATGGCAAATCATATAATCATAAATATTTAAAATTCTTTTAAGCAGTTTGTTAAACTATTTGCTTTAGCGTTTGCTTTAGAGAGAAATTTGGTTTCTACTTTGAACTTTTGTGCGTTGGGTACAGCCGCTTACTTTCATTTGTTACAGACTTACTACAAGTTGTTATTAACGAATTGCAACTATGCAACTAATGATGTATCAGTAGATTGGGAAAAGGGCGAAGGAATGCATAAACAGTTTAAAGTTTTTATTATGCTTTTATATGCATGACATTTCACACTGTAAAAGAGACTGTCAAGCTAAAATGTTATCCTGATCAACGACATTTACTATACTTAGAAGTATGAAAACCATTCCACTGGCGCTGATATTTCTAAGGTGATGAAATATTTTGTAAGACATTTGGGATAAACTGTGTTTCAGAATGAAAAAAATGCAGAATTAAAACTGTTGCTGTGATGAAGGGCAGAAAGAGTTTTTATACATAACACACATTTTACTGCAGTACAGCATTTTCCAACAGCGTCGACTAATGAACTAAATCAATTGTTCCTAATCTGTGGTCTGCCAGACATCACAGGGGGTTCACATGGTTTTGTTTGCTCTGAGGTGCTCTAAGTTTGTTTAGATAGACACAATTTGTCCATTTAAATAAAATACACACTAACTAGTTTTAGTTAGATTAGTATTTGCGACCGTTGCTCAGTTTCGTCAGATTATCTTGCTGACTCGATTGACTTTGGTGCAGGCAAAGATTTACTCCTTTATGAATTAAATATAAGAAAATATGAGTGTTGCTGAAACAGAAGTGTAGATTCTGTATTTTTTCTTGTGATCATCAAGCTAATGACTGTATAAAGCCAAGCGAAATGAGCCAACTTTAGGAAACAGCTGAACATTTAGCTGCCATTAAAAAAGGAAAAGTGGAACCAGAAAATCACTTCAACTTACATTCATTTTTATCACTAAAGACTTGTAATGAATTACAATTATTTTTGATTTGTTAGTGTGAAGGGGGTTAGATTGTCTTATAATCTGGATCTGGGGCTACCAAATAAAAATGGTTGGGAACCATTATACTAGAACTTGCTCTTATTATGTTCTGTTTTTCCACCGTGATTGACATATGCCTTTTGACTTCTTTATTGAAGGGACTTTCTCTCCAGCTGTGGCACAGTTATAAAAACTGAAAGACAGAATAATGAAAGTCTGCAAGACTAACGCAATTCCAATACTACTAAAGGAAAAAATATTTTATTACTGGTGACATATTGAACCACAGCAATGATATGAATTCATAAGATGTGGAAAAACTACGTCCACGCCACTTCTAAAATGAATACAAGTAAAAATAATAGAATATTGGTTGCTGAACTACTGCAATCCCAACTACTTTTGGGAGCAAGCAACCTTTAACAATGCAGATTTTTCACTAGTGGAATCTTTTCACAATCTATATAGATAATGTGATAGATTCATCTATTTCATTAACATCATTAAAAAGTAGACATGGGGCTGATTTGATTTATTTTAAGCTTCTTTATGCATCTCATTAAGAACTATTCATTTTCAGCATGGTTATATAATTTGTAATAATATATATTATAGTTTGGTGTCAAAGAATTTCACAACTTAACTTTTTGATTGATATCTTTTTGCCTACAAAAATTTTATACAAAATACAATTCTTATAGAGTTTGATAGGTGGCATTAAATGTTGCTGTTTTGTTACTCGAGCCTGTTGGAGTTACTCTGCTTTATAGCCTAATATATGAGTTCATGTATTCCTGCAGCATCTGTTTCCATGAATAAAACACCACTGATATAAAAGTATTAGTATTATGCAGGAGATTTGGTTAGGACCCTTCCTCTTTTAGAAGAGGAATGCTTTGATGAACTTAATAAGGAGACTCTGCAGTGACCTTACCCCAAACACTTTTGGAAAGTACGAATCGGAAAGTTGATAGTGAACCTTCTTGTCCAACATCAGTGCTGGACTTGACAAATGTTCTGTTGACTGATAAGCTACAGATTCCTACAAACGGTTTATTATCCACTGGACTTTTTACCTGCCACGTGCAGAAAGTGTTTTGGCTACAAAATAAGGGATGCTTAAAAATCTGTTCTGCGAGTTGATGCCCTGTTCAAGATGTATTGTTGCTCAGGGTTTCTGTGACTGACATCAGGCCCACAACAACCCTGACCAAGATAAATCAGTTGGTTAAAAGGGATGTGTAAATGAGTAGTGTCAAATCACAGTGTCAAGCTTGTCTGTACAATGTAAAAAAATTACAATTCTGAACACATTGTTTTTAAAGTGTATAATACGTGAATGCTTTGTAGTTGTGTAAATAATATTCACAAGATTAATTTACAGTTCACAAGAGTATTTTACAGAATCACTCCTGGTAAAAACCTTTCATTCTTGCCCATTTATGAAAAGTATAGAATAATAAGCCATTAATCAAAACCCTCATTTGCCACAGTTATACCTAGAAACTCTTAATGTTATCACCAGGTCTAAAAAAAATGTCAAACAATAATTCACGTTTCCTGTTTAACCGATTTACTTAAATACTTTGTTATTTTTGCACTTTAAATGCAACCGTGTTCTGTGGTTGGTTAACAGGATGAAAAAAGTCCTGATACTTACTAGATTCCTAATATCTGTGTACGGTCTGTGATGATAGGGAGCATATTCGAGTACTTGACATAATGGACATGAAGCACCAGGACATTTTTAATCATAATCCGTTTTTCTTTTGCCAAGAATCTAAAAGTGGGTCATCGCTGGATCTTCCAGGAGGACTCTGATCCAAAACATATGTCCAGATCAGCAAAAAAAAAAAGATTTACTGAGCACAAAATCAAGCTGCTACTATGGCCATCTCAGTGTCCTGAACTAAACTAAATTACACAGAGAATCTGTGGCATGAACTAAAGAGGATGGTAATGAAGAAAGGGCTTAGGAACTAAGGGAATCACTGGACAGGAAGGTTATAAAGTATTTAATGCCGATGCGACTGTAAGTGTGACATGTTATTCTGTAAAATAAGCTAATGATGGATTTTTTACCATGAATAGGTTCCTTCAATTGAAGATAATTATTTTCGGATACAAGGAAGGATTGTGTTTAATTACCTCTACCTTTTTTAACTGTGTGCTCTGGTGTAGCAGTTGGATTCTTGACGTTGCCGCTACAGATGGTACAGAGACTTTAGGCCTTGTTGGTCCCAAGCTCAGATAAATACAAGGGCTGCATCATGAAGGACATCAGACATAAAAACTATGCCAATGCTATAATGAGGTTATTATTTATTTAACCGTAATAAGCTGTGGTGTTATGGTAAATGGTATCGACTACCAGAACCTGTACTATTGTGACTGTGAACATACTGATGTTGTTTGAAATTCCAGATTTTCAGCAGAGCATCACATTTTGTATTGTCTGAACAAGTTTAATCTTTGTGGCAGCAGATTGGCATCTCCTTCCTCTGACAACAATAGAGACATCAATCTTCCATTTGGAGTGGAAGAAAGTACCTCCTTTTTCCAGGGAGGTGCTTTTTTGTACAGACTCCATTTTCGGAATGTGACTCAGAGTATCCCTTAGGGGTCCAGAAACCAAACCCTAGTGAAGAAGATCAGCGCCATGCCAAAGCGTCAATTACCCTCTCAACAGAGTCGTTAATCATGCCTCCACCCTTTATTTCTGACATTCTGACACTTGTCATATATCACACATGCTTTCCCAGGCACACAGGGCAAGTGGGAAGGAATAGTGCCATGCCAAGTAGGCACAAGAGGACTTTTTAAAGACTAAAGACAATCAGTCGAGAGAGGAAAAGGGATAAAGAGGGTGCCAAGTAGTTTTGAAAAATGAGTTAATCGGGCTGATAAAGACACAGGAGGCTCATGGGTGGAAAATATCTGGATTAATTCTAGCGTGACAAGCCTTATATGTTGAATGAATAAGTGAGCAAGTGTGTTCTAATTTAAGGTCATATACACTCACAGATACACTGTGATTGACCTTGGCTTTTGCTGGATGCCATGCCCTTTGTAATGTATGTTTTTTAACCCTGGTCACGAGAAAGGATTTATATCACACTGTCGCTGACAGTGTGTGAGATTCTTGTTGCATTTCCTCCCTTTTTTTGGCTGTGCGAGTCTACATTCTCTCATACACATTCGTTTATTTTTGTGCATTTCTGGCCTATCTCAGAGTGACATGCATCACTCAAGCTTGGCTGGCCTCAGTATGAACCCTCCTGTGCTCTCCCACCGCACACTGATGGATGCTTCTCTAAGGAAAGAGATTAATGAGAGGTAAGAGGCTTGCAGGACCATTCATCACACTGAGTATTATTTAGACGGGCCATGGAAGCCTGTAACCTGAGAGTTAGAAAGGCATAGACAGACTCTTAGATGTGCGCTCAATGATGGATGGTCGTGCTTTCTTTCTGTTTGTTACAAGACCCCAGCTGTTGCAGGATCATTGCCAGAGCTCCGCATTTAACAATAAGCTAATCTCAGATCTTCTGCCTATTTGTCGGTTTGCAAATTCAAACTCGATGCAAGCTCATCAAGGGAGCGTCACTTGGGGCCAATGCTCTGCTTGAGACAAAAGCAACAAGGCAGGATTGTTTTCCGTTCATTTTTCTACTCCACCCGTCTCACCTTGTTCTTCCAGAGGGGAGTTATGATTAAAATCCATCTCCTTGAAGTCTTTCTTACTAGGCCATCATCTCAGCAGCTGCTGGCTTTGACTCGTACAGAATTCCTGCCAGTTATTCTTGGCAGCTGAGGCACATCAGACACCACTGTCAAAGAAAAAAAAGGGAATTAAAGACATGCATAACGAAAATTAAGGATGTATTGGGCTGAACGTCTTTTTTGTTATCATAAAATGACTTAATGTTTAGGTGAAAGTACACTGTATAGTTTTTGATCAGGGCATCCCTACCTTATGTCATAAACATGACAGTCTCTTGATCTCTTTATTAATTATTATTATTTTCTCATTTATTTTTACCTCTTGCTAGCTTTATTTTGGTCAGACTGGTGGTGGTTACTATTTTAATGGAGTCACAGGGTTCAGTGCTGACACATGCAGGGCTTTGGCTATATTGATCTTAATTGTGGTCATGTGTATGTAATTTCCCAACAAGCCAATAGGGGATTCAGACACTACTGCACCATACGAGCACCTGACAGATAATCATATAATATAAAAATCAATATTATTTTCTTATTGATGCTAGAGCAACAGGAAAAAATAGGATGTTTTAATCTACAAAAGGGACTCAGTTAAAATCTGCAAGAAAACATTTCCAAATGGAATTTGTGCCCTAGCACTTTGTTGTGGCGCATTAATTTCATGGTTAAGAGAAAGGGCTATGGCTTACCCTGCATTCCACTTACTAAATAGCCCTAACTGTGTTGATTTCTAATGATAGTAAATTAACTGTAACCAGATTCTTAATGTTATTAAAGCTTTATTGCGCACATCACCATGACTTTAATAGTTATTTTGGTCATCTAATCTGATGATAACCGCTGCTTCCAATTTCAATTACAGCACCCAAAACCTAATAATTACCTAAAATCACATTTTCCTTAAAGTAGTTTGTGCACACTAGTAAGCATCAAGCGTTCATCTGCATCTGCACAGAATTTGCACATCTTTAATGGCACCGTAATGTTTGTACTAAATATTGAAATTTATTCATTCATTGTCCATTCTACTAAACTTCAGGATATCCCTACAATTATAAAATATTTAACCTCCCTGATTAATACATGCAGCATTAACTTAAATAATTTAATTGACATTATATAAAAAGTACTAGAAAACTTTAATATATAATAAATATAGTGCACGAGTGAATTCCTAAAGGCATATCAAGATAGTAAAGTGGATTTTCTCTTATCAAGTGATAAAAGTGTTTATGTGGACTTGGATAAATGCATCTATTACCATAAACAATCACTCATTTACAGACTTTAGTTTGAGGTCTGTAAAATTTACACTGACACAAAATTTTTACACAAAAATTTACACAAAATTTTGACTGAGAAAGTTTAAATCAGGTATTGCTGCCCAAAACGTACAATGTGATTTGTTGTTAATGTGTAAAATATTTCAAATTTAATCAATTCTTACATTTTCACCCGTACAAAACAAAGTCTTTGTTTTTCTTTTGCTAAATAAACATGTAAACTTATTGCCAAATTAGTTATAGCATTTTGTCCAGTAATTAAATACACATTCTTACAATTTAATGCCTAATTCAACCTGATTTCCAGTGCAACACTGAGCAGTATAAAGCAGTGGTACGACAGACAATGAATATATGAAATATTCTTTCAAAAACCTTGACTTGGCATCTGACTAGACATAATAGTTTCATAAATCAAATACGTGAATGTTCGTAAATCCTCTCTTTAGCTTTTTTTTAAAAAGCTTTTTATTAACTAAATAAATTATTCTGGTTGTCAGTCAAGTCAGAGAGAGTAATTGGTTATGGTAGTTGTGTCTTGATATGGATTATTACTCATCTGCAGGAATATTATGTTAATATGGTATTGAGACCCTTTACTGCACGGTTCAGCAGTTTTAAAGTTTTATCAGCAGCATTTCTGTAGTCGAGTTTTGAGTTGAGCCATAAATAACAAAATAGCTAAATCAGTTCAATATAAAAACCCCTTCTTATTATTTTTTTTAAAATGCTTAGTTGCGTGTCAGAATATCCTCGTGATACATTTTGTTTGGCTCAAAAAGCAGTTGTTTTCTATTTTCTTTTTTGTTTTATATTCACTATGAGCGGCCAGAAAAATTATCATGTTATCGCCTTTACACCTGGTTCATTCTCTTTATGAGCTTTTTTTTAGAATCCACGCCAAAGCAGGTAGTGGAAATGACATCTTTTGATCAAGGCTGTCAGGAGTGATCAGAGGAGATTGGCAGGTAATGGATACCTAGCGACAATCCAAATCCAGAGGGGAATAAGACCGGCCTTCATCTGCCAATTATCCTTTAAAGACCCGGTCCTACCGATATCCTAGGTGACGTGTAGTGAGAGACTAAATGAGAGGAGCACAGCTTGTGAAGATTGCGTATTATCAGTCGAAATGAGACCTATTTGTGCTTTAACACTGCATGTCCTGTTAGATCATGTGGGTACAACCAAAGGCAAAAAAAGAGAGAGAGAGAGAGAGAGAGTATATTGGAACTGTGAAGCATTTATTTAGTTCTACAATAGAAACAAATAATTAGACAAGACTTAAAGCCTGGTCAGACCCAACAGTTTTGTTGATTGGTGTTGGTTACGGGATTTATGCTGTCACCACTACTTTGATACAGTCGACAACTTTGCCATGCCAGATAATTTGGGAATCTGTTGACTACATCTAGTTTCTAATTAGCAAGCCTAGTACAATAAATCACACAGAAGATTTACATAAATCTCCTACCTGTCCCATTCTGGTGGGTTAACACATAATTGGAGCAAATACCAATGGCTACAAGCCATCTATGTAAATATTTTAAAGTTTGAATTTTGATATGTTTACCACACAGTAGTGTTTAATTTTTAGGTTTTTTTGCTTTACATACATTAGTTGATGCCCTTTCTGACCTGACCTTATGGAACTGGAACTGAAAGTACCCTGACAAAGCAACTTCCGCAGGAATAGCCGATCAATGGATGGCTGTTAGTTGGCATCGACAGTATTTGCTTTCATACCATAATATACCTCTAATTTTTTAACTTTACATTGTAAACAATAGTAGAGAAGGAGGTCGTGATACTTGTCATTCCCAGCTGATAGTTGGTGGATGTGTGTTTCTGAGTTAAGGGCAGCTGGCAGCAAGAGGGGCGACCATGTCTCAATGAATCTGTCATGTGGAGGTGTTCAGTCAGACACCTTTCTCCCCACATATCACCTGTCTAAGGTGAATAGTTGTCAGGCAGGATTCATAGTGACAGGTGGCTTATGTGTCGCCATTCTTTGTCTATTCTTGTAACATCTCAATATATCTGTCCAGATTTTCATTTCCTTTTTCATCCCTTTAGCAGTTCCTTCCTGTGCTGGAGACTTCTGTCATTGCGTCCAGACATCTGCATTTAATGTGTTCATTATAACTTTAACAAATAGGAGCTTAAACTGTTCTATTATTACAAACATTATGTATTGGTTTATGCATAATATAAAGGATCTTCTTGGAGGTTTTGCATTTCAAAAGTGTTCATTAAGAATTTAATAATCTTTGCGATGCCTTTTTCTAAGTTTCCATGTCACTAGAAAAAACTTTTCACATCATCACATGAGTATCTTCTTCCTCCTTAAGCATCCTTCAGGGTAAACAGTGGAAATCCAATCCAGCTCAGACAATAAGCTCTCACAGACACGACAAATTATTCTTCTGAATTGAACATTTTAATTAAATTCTAAATGCAGGCTTTTAACTATTTTTCAAAGATCCTTCATAACATCACAGTAAAGTGTAAACAGTTTGTTTAGATAAAAGATATATTACATTTGTCTCTTTGGGCTTAGAAGTAAGTCTGGCTCCAGTGGCAGCTTATTTTGCCCCAAAACGCCAAATACTTACAATATCATGACAGCTGTTCATATCTGATATTATATCTCAGAATTCTGGCCAGTCTCGTCAATCTAATGTAACGTGGTAACTACGAGTTACCATGTATCAAGCTTAGCTATCACAATCTGCATTCTTGCAGTAGTGGTACATACATTTCACATAAATAAGTGTACTTGTATATAGAGTTTAAACATTTTACTGTATTTCCTAAGTTGTCATTAGTCAATTGAAAAGTGGTACTACATGATGATTAAAAAATAAGCTTGTGTGGACTTACAAGTTTCTTTTTCTCCATTTAGTATATGGTTCGGAGGATGCTGAAGAATCTGCAATGCAAGTTGACAGCTTACAAAGGGAACACTTAACGGAAAATCCACTGGATAAGAGTGACTTTAGCAAAGGAAGCCTCTTTCAAAAAACAGAAGATGATCAGCGCTCCATTACTGCAGAGCTTTCTGAAACTGACAGCAAAGCTCAGATTCATGACTCAAATGAGCCTGTGTGGGATGTTAAAGGCAGCTCGGCTAATTACATGGATAAAACGATGAAAAACTGTCCTAATGGGGGATCTGAGAAGTCATTGTGTGCTTCAAATAGTCTGGAACAGATAAAGGCCATTTATAACGGTTTTCTTTCGAACTCGTATTGGTCTTCAACTCATCTAAATCCTTCTCAGTCATATGGAGACAAACGATCTGAGACTAGCAGCAGTAGCAGTAGCAGCCCTGGGGCTATTTGCTATGACTGGCACCAGTCTGCAGTTGCAAAAACGCTACAACAGGCGTCTGAAAAACAGCACCCACAAAGAGAGCAAAGTCTTTTCAGCACGGTTCAACTGTACCGCCAGAGTTCTAAGATGTATGGATCAGTCTTTACTGGTGCAAGCAAATTCCATTGCAAAAGCTGCAGCGCTTCTTATGATTCATTAGTCGATCTTACAGTTCATATGAATGAGACGGGGCATTACCGCGATGACAACCACGAGATGGCCGATAAAGGTGCCAAGAGCTGGTCAAAGCCACGCAAACGTTCTCTACTTGAACTGGAGGGGAAGGAAGATGCGCAGAAGGTGCTGTGCTGTATGTATTGTGGACACTCTTTTGAGTCATTGCAAGATCTCAGCGTACATATGATCAAGACCAAACATTACCAAAAAGTGCCTCTGAAAGAGCATGAAACAAGTGTTACTGCAGTTAAAGTCATCTCTTCTTTAAGTAAGAAAGTTCCTGTAGAATTAGACCTCACTAAAGCAAAGGTTACTCAGCAAAAAGGAGCGTCCGATGCGAATCAAGCAAATGGTTCCAAGGATTATGACTTGACCAAAAAGGATAACGCTACAGATAAAAATGTCAGTAGTAGCACCCCACAGCCGAAGATGCAGGTTTTAAGGTGCAAGGATTGTGGAAGTTCCTATGAGTCTTGGCAACAATTGAGCGCCCACATCATGCTGACAGGTCACTTTGTCAAAGGCAGCAAAACGATTTCACAAAACAAACAAAGTGATTCCACTTTGAAACAAATATACATGCCTGCTAAAACTAAATTAAGAGATAACAAGGCCAAAAAGGTAACAGAAGTTTCTTCTACATCATCATCAACTCAACCAACCGAGGCAGCAGTTACAACAACATTAGAACTTGACTTGAAGGAAGACAGCAACAGTAAAAAACAGCATCCAACTGATCTTCATGACAGCAATGCGAAGGAAAGATACAACATCTCTTCGAAATGTGAATACCTTACTGAGGAAGACCTAAAAGAGAGTCCAAAAATAAACCTTGATATCCTCAAGTCCTTGGAGAACACAGTCGCTTCTGCTATTAACAATGCACAAAAGGGTACACCCAGCTGGGGAGGATACCAAAGCATCCATGCTGCATATCAGTTGAAAAACAACATGAAGCATTTGAGCCAGACTTCAGGACATCTCTCATCTCTCAGCCAGCCAATCCACAGCACTGAATTTCAGTCCTTAGAAGACGAAACTAAGCTTTTTCCTAATCGAGTGGCATCTCCTGATGTCCATGCCCACGATCATCCCACAGTAAAGGAATTGGTCAAAGAGGGAATCAAGGAGTTTAAAGACAGTACAAGGAATGATTTTGAACAAGACGCTTCCACACAAAAGCAGCACTTAGAGATCTTCTCTACATGTGAAAAGAGGAAATCAGCATCCTGTTCACCAAACACCGAAAGACAAGAGAAGAGAGTCTGTAAGGTTGACAGTACTGACAATAACACAGACAAAAATGAGTTTAGAAAATGTGGCAAAAGGATGATAAACTCTTTCTCACCTTTCTGTAATGATCCGCTGATAACCGAGCACGAGTCAGAACAACAATTTGAGAATCATTTAAATTCTCTACAGTCAGTAATGAATCTTCATCTTGGTAAAGTAGCCAAACCTGTGAGGTCAGTCCAGGACCCTATGACTATGCTTCTAAAGATGAGCAATGGCATTTCAGAAAAGGCTTCTCTGACGTCATCTTTAATACCAGCATCTAAACCAGAGCTTCAATTTCCAGATTCCCATCAAACTGACAAAGACCAACCGATAGATTTATCCAGTGGCAGAAGAAATACTTCTTCAGGTTTGCCCTTATCTCCAGAAAAAGCGTCAACCGCTTCTTTACCTTCAACAACCAGGACTGATGCGATAACAGACACATCAGTGTGTCGTTCAGTCAGCCCTGTGCACATGAATGCACTTTCAGATATTTCAGACATGCTAAGAAATTTATCAGACACCAGTCATGTCTCAAAATTGCTTCACACAACTCCTTCACACAAAGCAGAACATCCAGGAATCGAAGGTGGTCACACACCAAACGAGGGAGACGAGGCTTCTCCGGGGAACAGGCGCAAGGGTAGGCATTCACACTGGAACCCCCTACACTTACTGATTCTACAAGCCCAGTTTACATCCTGCCTCAAAAAAATGGCGGATGGAAAGTATGTCATAACAGATTTGAGCTCCCAGGAACGGCTGGTCATCTCACGCGTCACAGGGCTCTCCATGACGACCATCAGCCACTGGCTGGCCAATGTGAAATATCAGCTGAGACGAACGGGTAGGACCAAATTTTTGAAAAACGTGGACTCTGGTCACCCACTTTTCTTCTGTAACGAATGTGCTATTCAGATCCAGACACGCTCAGCTTATCTGTGTCACCTCGAGTCGCATCTCGGCTTCAAGATGCGAGACTTGACAAAGTTTTCTTGTGAAAATCTCAACAAGACAGTCGGGAAACCTAAAGACTTTGAAAAATCGTTCCTGCCACGCCTTTCAACTCCTTCTGGGGCAGAACAGCTGTACCCGGTTGAGGCTGTAAAATATTAATGACAAGATCAACAGCAGATGTAGCAAGGCGTCGCTTATTATGTAAGAATAAAAATATGTAGTGTAATTAATTGTACAGTAATGTACAGACAAAAAAACATCTGTAAAATGTAAAAAAAGAAAAATCATTCGGGGAGGAATGACCCCATACAGGATTTGAATATTAAAGGTGATGCTTAACTCTATTATTATCTCTGTATTTGATTACTGTTGACCATGTACTCTTTTAACTGATATGTATTGTATATTTTCAATACAGATATTGACCTGTAAATTCCCTGTGTGGGAAAGTCTGTAAATGTGTACAGCGATACTTTAATAATGTTTTTACCAGCTTCAATGTCTCATATTTGTATTTATTTTAAAGTGTTTGCCTCCTTGTGACATCTATATTGTTTTTTTTTATTTTGCATATAAAACAGTGTCTTGCAAGTTGCTGATGATGTGCATTGTAATTTATATACTATTTATTTATTTGTTTACACTCACAGGGGTAATTGCTTATTAATTAACAGAAACATAGCTGTTAATGAGTTAGACCTGTTCATAAAACGGAATCCTAAAACAGCCCATATAATACAAGCCATAAAAACATAGTCACAGTTAACAAAAACAACACAACACACCATCCCTCACAGGTAAAATGGTCAGTTGGCAGCAGCTCATATTCTATTATTCACATATTTGTGTGTCAACAAGCCACAATTTCAGTTGAGCAGTAAAACATGATACGTATTAATTTTTCCAATTTATAACATATCATATGACAGGTACTGTTTATTTAAAGACACAATTACAACTAAATATACACATTAGAGGTTACCACAGTTTCTCTTAGCTTAGGAACTGCCGTATGATGCATTGGTTGATGTATCCTAGCAGCTAAGTATTTGCAAGTCGGGTGCATGTTTTGGACTGTGGGAGGGAGGAATCTGAAGCATCCAGTTCAAAACCAGGACCTTCTTACTGGGAAGTGCCGAACAAAAATGAAATAATAAAAGAACGACAGATTCATGCTTATTAAAAATAAATGTGTTCATTTGAATAACTGTAGTTGGGTGATAATGTAACGACTCTGACAGGCTTATTAATAACGATCAGTGTGAGCAGAACTTAAGAACAAACATTAGAGCTTATTTTATGGGTTTGTTGTCCATGAATATTTGAAATTTCTTGCAGTCTCCAACCACGGTTTCTATGTGCACTCAAAACAATTTATTCTGATGATTTTTAAAGCTTATTTGGAATCACAACTTAGTATATCATGGCATTAATATTTATAATGGGAAGTTAGTCCAGCTCAGGAAAAGTATGATGTGTATTAATATTTTGATAAAAGTTTTTTAATAATACAAACCTGCATAAATCCTGCATTGTTCATAAAAGAAGTGGTATACATTTAATCTTGTTATTCATTTGCCTCGCTCTGTCGTTATCCCATCCCTCCAGAAGTACTCAGCCGATTATAAAAATAGTGCTAAAATGAGCGAGAAGTGTCCTTTGTCGCAGTCGTTTGAGTCACTGTCACTGCGTTGATGAATATCATCTAAATTGCTTTGTATATTTGAAGAGCGTGGATGTCAATCTAATTCGAGAGCATACACTGATGACAGCAGCTCAGACTAATGAGGAAAAAGGAGGTTTTGACAGCATGATGAGCTTCAACCTGATCAGCCGGTTTTAAACACAAATTCTGACAGAAATGCCTATCAGAAAGTTGGAGCTGAAAGACTTGGCTGAATCAAAAATAATTGTTTTGGTGCGGATCTTTCTGTCACTCTGGACCGTGTCGTGATGCTCTGTAATACAGCCGATAAGCCTATGTACGCTCATACGTGTATCTTTCTCGTGTAATAAACATGCAAATGAATCCGTTTTTGAATGAACAGAATCAGCTAGGTATATGTGCATGTGAAAATGTTTCAGTTTTCATTTCACTGCTGCCTCTTTACAACCACGCTCGCTTTCATCCCCGGATGTCAGATCTTATAGTAGTTGAAGTTGAAATGACATGACAGTGTACGACAGCTTCAGAGGAGTCATGGAACAGAACGGAGGTGACTGAACTG
Organism: Hoplisoma paleatum; assembly: GCA_028565875.1. Taxonomy (NCBI): domain Eukaryota; kingdom Metazoa; phylum Chordata; class Actinopteri; order Siluriformes; family Callichthyidae; genus Hoplisoma; species Hoplisoma paleatum. The sequence continues at coordinate 5,898,488 of JAOTRQ010000025.1, forward strand.
ACTGCCTACTGAGACCACGCGGCGTCTGAGTTACTTCCCAAGGTCTGAGACTGGTGGCTTTATTCATCCTCAAAAAACCAAAGCAGCCTTTCAATTAACACTAAACAAAAACATGGATTTATTGAATACATCAATCATGTTCAATGTTTTCTGATGTCACTTTAAAATCTGCACATTTGAGCCAGTTTAAGCTGATATAAACGTGTTAAAATTGCTAATTTAGTAAAAAATTATTTTAATAAATAATAATCAAATGAACAGCTTAATTATATTTGTATAATTATATTAACGTATGCACATTATTATGCTTCATTTGACTTAATGTTTGCACCTGATGTTCTTTAGTTCCAGTTTACAGTTGACCTGGCTGCATATTTTTGGACTTTTGGACTGGGAAGAACCCAGAGTTCCCAGGGAAAACGCACACCCAGGACCCAGATCGAACCTTGCTGTGAGGTGACACTGCTACCCACTCAGCCACTATTCCCTTCTCCTAATGTGTCGTCACAAATGATATTAACATATTTATATTTTCTGTTTCTAAGAAAGATTCTTGGAACTAGATTCCAAGCACCAATAACAAATGTCTTGACATTTAATAAACCAATTGTTCAATAATGTATACAGTACATTTGTAAGTACAATCGATTAGATTAGATATTGTGATTAATATTATATACACATGATACTGATAAACAATCCAAACTCTTAAGGGACGAGTAGAAAGAAAGCGGACTATGTCGTGCCAGCAGTTAAAAGATGAACTAGCAATCAAATGACTGCTGGTTCAAGATCCAAAGACGAGGTTTTAATAGTTGGGGCCTCAAGCAAGGTCCTTAAAACGAAATTGCTGAGACAGGATATAACAAGGCTTACTAAAACAAACAAACAAGTAAACAAGACGCTATAGCTATGAAAAGAACAGGCAATAGATGCAGATGGGTCGTCTTTCCTAATAGCTGTCAAGAACATTCAGCATGACGGCTGACATTTTCTAAAGAGATTCATTGCTAAGTGCAAGCCCATGTATTACAAACGTAATGCTTACTGACACAACTAATTACTTTAAGATGTATGCTGAAATAGCATGTCAAAAGATAAGCACAATAATGAAATGCTGAAATGCGTGTTTCACCAACTATATTTTCTGTTCTTTAATAAAAGAAAATCGGAAATGTGTAGTAAACGAGAATAGGAAGTGTGTAGAAATCAACAAGCTTAATTAATGGCATTAATAATAGACCACTGAGGTCGTGCCATTTTGCATTTGGCGACATAATAAGCCCATATTTGTTGTTCCGAATCATACATCATTTTTCAATGGGGAAAAATATGATCGGGGTTTTACAATAATCGTCTCAAACGTCATCTGATAGAGCACTTTTCTCTACGGTGGTCAAATAATCTATATAATCCATATATATCTAATCAGCAAAGACGATTAATGAGAAGCTGTTTCCGAAGTTTTGATGGGTACTTTTAGCTTTATGTGTTCCACATTAACCTCCTTAAGAGCCAGACTTTTCCCTGATGTGCGTTTTTTATTTCGTCTAGCTATTTGTGATTAGTACGACCTAACAAGCATAAAAATTATATTTTGTCTTTGTTTTTTTTTCTAAAAACGGCTTCATGTACAACGTCCTCGTATGGAGACAGTAGGTCTAAAATAAA
>JAOTRQ010000025.1:5909388-5921352 GCA_028565875.1 Hoplisoma paleatum
GCAATAAACATGTTTGTTGTTAAGAATATACGTGCATTCATTCAACATTTTAGTAGCAAAATAATTGCGATTAATTTTCGATTAATTAATTACAGACCCTGTAATTAACTCTATAAAAATTTTTAATCGAGTCCCACCACTAATACACACATATATATACACACACACATAAATTTATATTTATATATATATGTGTATATATGTATGTGTATATATACATACATATATAAATATTGTATTATGCAGATCGATATATTATAGACATGTATTTGTATTATAGACAATTTCTTATTTTCTGGTCATGCTTTTAATAAACAATAATCTTTAGAGCAATGGTTTCTTTCTCACTGAAGGATTTGCATGGTTATATAGATCATGAACATTATCATTATGTATTAATGCTTGTATTGGTTCATTCTCTAAATATTTTTTTTAGTTTGCTTTGTAAATTGTGGATTTACCTCATCGGAACATCCTCACTCACATCAGTCACTTCCAGTGTCGCTATGATCGCAGCATATTGACAACTGTGACAGGACTTTGATTACAGCATCAACCCTGGGGCTGGGGCTCGTCATCTGTCAAGTGTAAGCTAAGCTGTGCTAGAATGATGTCGAAGCGCAAACATCGAGGAGAGAGGCGGGCGGGGGGACGGTGAAGGGAATCATTAAATCATTAAACTTCACTCTGCATTGCACTGAACACGAGTCACACTAGTGGCAGCGCCAACATCCGAATGAGCAGTCAAATGGCTTTCACTCAATTTTGTCTACATCATCTCAAACGCTATGTCAAAGTTTTCATAATTTGACTTCTTTACCTCAGTGAACTCTGATAGCTACGGTAAAGGTGACCGCTAAATTATAAAAGTTACGCTCATCACTTTTTTGATACTTTAAATTCTTCTCTATGGGGCTAATATCGTAATCATTAGTATGATTTAGGTCTTAAGTGATGGGTAATGCCTTAACACTTGTGCTGGAGGTAATAACTACGAAGGTGGAACCACCATAAATATTTCAGTAAACTGATTTCATTTGTTAACCAACATTTTACATATAGACCAAAAAAGTTGTAATCATTTCTAAAGATGCTCGTCATAGAAAAGCTACCAAGGTGTTTTTTTTTTGGTGGCTCTGCTATGGTGACCCCAACGTGAGCATCCAGAAGAATAAGATGACTACAGTAACAATAAAAACAAGTTGATACTGCTGTGGATGTGCTGTGGAAACCCTGATGGGAGCATCCAAGGGTGGAGAAAACAATGTTTATTAAGAACAAGATCAGTTCTCCAACTTTTAAGACCTTCTAAAAGCCTCAGATTTCATTTATCTTTAGTAATAAGGATGCAAAAGCTGACCCGTTTATCTCAAATTGCACGCTGCTCTTCCCATAAAAAGCTCTTCAATCACACAATCTATAGACTAAGAGAAAAGGGAAGAACAAAAGAGAACTGAAAATGCAGAAGAAGAAACTACAGAAACCTTGGGTAGTGTGTGTGTGTGTGTGTGTGTGTGGGGGGGCTTTGACAGACACATCTCACACAGGCTGACAGCTCTGTCAATAGCCCCAGGATGGAGCGCTTGATTGACAGCAAGCAGGTGGTGGCTGAATGGAGTTGTCAGGCCAGCTGTCAATCATCAGCTCAGCTATAGAAACAGGGGAGGCAGCACAGCTGTCCAAGGTGATCTGTTGTTTTTCCAAAGCAATAGCATGCATACATATGCACTGTCATATAACAAAAACTCAGGCTGGGGGAGAAGAGACAGAACAGGTGCACGTGTCTCTCTTGTACAGTTGGAAATGGCCCAGTTTTATTTCCGAGGATTCCGTTTTTGGAGAATGCACAGACGAATGGACTCATTTGCTGAATGGACTAACAAAGGTTGATGCTTTTTCCCTGCCCGCACTAACACGGTGAACATTGGCGAACATTGGTAAAGGAATGGTCACGTTGCGAAGCTAAATAATCTAATGATAGTGCCATGAAATGTCTCATGTTGCATCTTATTAAAACATTATGGTGATTACATGATTATGCAAAACATCCAGATCCTGCACGGGAAGTTTATTTGTGTACTTATGTACATTGTGTACTGTATAAACTGGGTCATTTCCCAACCTGCAGGTCTTGTTGCAGCTCTCAAGTGGTCAGTATTTACCGTGCGGTAAACAGGAACCGTGGTGAACAGGCCAACATGTACTGGGTCATATTGGTGTGAACTATTGATTGTATATAATATTAGGATGCGAAACATGTTACTGTTTGGTTAGTCGGTAGTTGTTGATTTGAATATACTAGGTGTTGTGATAAATAAAGACTGAGAACTCATCTGGTAAATGCATGTTGATACCCTTCATTAGACACGTTATGCACTTTGCTAATTAGCATCTAATTTAATGGTCGCTCCTTCTTGATGGGTATCGAATGTTTCAATTAACTTCACGAGAAAATAGCCTGCAAAGTGCCTGCTCCAGTTCATGAGGTAGGACATCAGGCGTATTACACATTCACTGTAAATGGGCAAGACGACGCACATAAAGGACTAACACGCTGCATGTCATCAGCACAGTGGTATGCAGACAAAGAGCTCACAGGCAGGCAGAGGATCATTAGTGTAATCGTCATTGCTTTGACAACCTAAGCTACGAATGGCCTTGGAGCCCACAAGGAAAAAATAGATTTGAACAAAGTGACTCTTGACGTCCTACTTTAACCACATCAGGAACATCTGTTATGTGCCAAACTATAGTTGTAAAAAAAAAAATATTCACCCGGTTTTATGCAGTATAACTAACTCATTCTTTACATTTCTGAACATGTTCAGTTTAACACGCTGCAATAGTCGATCTCCAACCAGATGTCTTATTAACAGCCAGCACAGTGATGAACAGACAAAAGAACCGACTGCCAAGTAACCAGATCGGACCTTTTTAAAAAAAAAATCCTGGATGCAGCCAATGTGTCTGAAGTAGGGAAGTAACGATTCAGAAAGTATCAATACAAATCAATGTATTGTGCATATAGTGCTGGTACTATATTTATTAATTCAAAACAATCATATACAAGATATACAGTGTAGACGATTAACTTTTGGATCACCCCTGTGATCCTTCAAGAGAGACTTTGAGACCATAAAAAACACTTATCAGATCCACATCTTTATTGGGCTAATGTCCAGACTCAGACATGACAATTCAAATAATTCTGGTGGTGATTTATTTGTGCATCTCAAGTTATTGTCTTTTTGCATCATTCCACTTCCATTGAACTCTGGCTGATGCAATGCTACCGTCATTATTCCTGCAATTAGGTCTATCGTTTCCCTTACAGATATAATCATCTAGAAAGCTTGAAATTATTACCTACATAGTTTATTTTTGACTGAACTGTAAACTACATTTTTCAGAACGTACATTCAAGAGAAATGAAGCCACAGTGGATCTCTGGACTGAAATCAAAACAGAATGTCTCAGTTTATTCAACTACTTTTTCAAACATTTGTTTAATTTGATATCAGTCAGGTAAATGCAAAGACTATCCTGATAATTGAGAGCAATGCAGAAATAGATTACGGCTCCTCACAACTGATCATTTGTTGGTATAAATGGATGCTAAAGCTGTTTATCACTATTGTATTATCCACTGTTTTGACTGCAGTTACAAATCACATCACATTAACCATGTAAAATATAATAGTTAAGTGTTACCAAGGGGTGGTAGTGGTTTGAAGTTACGGGCCTTACTGTGCAATGTTTGCATGTTCTTTCCGTGTCTGCATGGGTTTACTCCGGGCGCTCCGATAAAAAAAATGGTGTCATTAGGCTGAATGTCTTTGGGAGACAAATCTGACCACAGATACAACAACCCAACAACATGTAAGCTTTTTAAAAAGTGTTTCCATTCAGGCTCAGTTGAACAGAAGTTGTTCATGATTGGAGACGTTGAGTCCGGCTGCTGACTCAGATCCTGTCCCTGTTTAAATGCCAATGAGCTGAAGGGCTGATTGATAAATCTACCAAACCACCAATACAAAAGAAAAGCAAGAGATTGATAAAGACGGCAGAGCTCCTCAAAGTACTCAATACTTATCTAACTTCTAAATGTTAAACATTGTGCCAATCATTGTCAATGTTGTTCAACTGGTAAATATCGACAGTGTTTAATTTACTTTGGAACGCCTAAAATAGCATGTAAGTACATAAATTGTTAGTTCATTACAATAAATTACATTATTATTTTTCATGCAATACAATCTAAGAAGTAACTAATAATCCAGTTACTGTTATTGGTAAAATAACTAGTTACGGCATGCTTTTTGATATTTGCACTTATATTTAGCCCCTGTTCCAATTAAACAAGTGTCTTGCCTGCACCCAATTAAAAAACCTTAAACGTATTAAATGATTAATACAGTACGGCTGCTCCGTTACCTTTATATGAAATTAGAAAGTACAATTATAATTTATATCGAGCAGAGATGTAACTCTACTTTCTAACTGATTTTAATTTTTCTACATACTATAATTTATATGATCGATCTGTGAAACATCGCCACCTCATTTAAGATGCGTAGGGCCTAAAAATGTCATCGTTTAATTGTTTAGAAGAGAATTCAAAATTTGGTGAATAGCAATGATAACAGATCTGCCCAGAATTTTCTAGAATGAGACAAATGTAAAACAAATGCTCTGGAGGTTCATCACAGATTCTAATTGATTGTTAATGTTTGAACAAATTTGACATGACAGAAATAAGTCTTTAAAGCAGAATAAGCCAGAAGCAGCAAACTTCGCACAATTAGTGATTTAATTGGAAACAAACGTGTTTTAGTGAAGGCAGGTTCTTTGTATAGCAACTTATCCAGGAGTGCCAATTAAACACGTGGAAGAATAACAAAAAGAAAACAGTTATTATTTAATATGATCGATCAGTTATAATCTAAACCAGTTTTGTAGAGGACTTTTAATTTGTAAACACATCAAGGAAAGTGTCATTGTGGCGTCATATATTAGAACAGCAACCCATGAACATCAGACTTTAATAAAAGATATTAAAAAGTTAATTAATCATTACCTTTTTAATTAATTTCCACATACCTTCACACCCTAATTCCAGATTTTATCTGCCAGAGAAACTGTAACTCCTAACAGAACGACTCTGCCTGGGACTCAAACCCAGAACCTTAAGGCTTTGTTTAGAGATACCAGTACAACCCAAAAGCAATTGTGCCACATCGGTACGAATAATTAAGTATACAATGCAAGTTTAAACCTATAATTTATGTTGTTTCCTTTCTAAATTAAGCTTGACAAACAGGACTACAGTCAACAATGAATTTAATAAGCAAATTAATTTATTTTTCTTTCTGATCACGTGTATAGATCACAAAATAACAACATTCAAAAACTGGAGAAACGGCAAACGTTTTTAAACTATAGAAATTACCGAGACAGATAATCAAAGCAGCATTATAATCACTTTAAACACCCTTTAATAATGACCATGTTAAAGAAGTTGTGATCTTGATCTTGGAGCTACTTTTAAATTCACATTGATCATGTTTGCGTATTAGAGAAAAACACTAAGTGAAAACAATTAACCCTGTGAAACATGATGGGTGGATTAGTCTCTTGACTTACTACTTTCATAGCTGAATTCAGTTGACGGGTATAAAAATGCATAGAACAGATTATTTAGTTATTATTTAGTTAAAACTGACTGAACTGGCACAAAGAGAAAGAAAGAGAGAGAACGGCAGGACTTAAATGTCCAACAAAGTCACATATTACAGTCGTTCAGAAAGACTTCTGTTGTTGTCGGGCAGCTTTAAACTTTGACACCCTCTTTGGCAGCTCCTGGGTTGATTCGAACCCCTGCTCTTCTTGCTTTCGTTCAGGTATTGTTGGTAGAGCCGGAGCTGCAATGGTCAGGTGTGGGATCACTGAAGACAGTGGATCCTTCTCAATCACGGTTCCTGAAAAAGCCTAGAAACCAGAAAAAGAAATCAAAATTAGTTTCCACTTCGGCTAGTCATGTTATTACTGCGCCGGCTGAACATCTTGTTCACTTATTAGCATAAAAAGGTCTAGTATTGCTTGAAAAAGTTAAATGTTACTAGGGATGTAACAAGACACAGCCCATGACGCAAATCCGATTGGCGAAAATGTTACAGTACCTCAAATCGTCCATTAGGATAAAGGCTGATGTTGGCTGCACTGTCCTCTTCGGTTACGCCATCACTGGCATCACTGTGAGTGGCATCATCGTGGCTGACAGAACGGTTAACAAATGCACGACGCTCCTCAAAATCCGCTGTGCTGCTCTCGCTGGTATCACTGCACACACTGTTCTCCCGGCTGCGTGATTTTAAGATTGATTTTCTTGGGACTGGCTCGCCGTTCACCACGTCCACAAATACCCTGCACGCGCACACACACACACACACACACACGTACACCAGCAACGTTAACATGTTGGGCTATTTATACATGAGTGCCAAGTTCTACAAATGAACAACATTAACATTTCCAGTCAAAACTATGGACACATGTTCTCATTCAATGTTTTAAAACTGTCCAAACTTTTACTACTAAAACATAATCAAACAAAAAATATAAATCAACAGTGTCTTTTATACACCCCCTCCATTTATCATATTATAAATGCCTGAAGAGTTAATATCTGTGTGTACTATAGGTGAGATATACCTGTAGAGGTCAGCTGGAGTGGTGATTTTGTGATGCTCCTGAAGGTTGCGGCCGTTACTTTTGCCATTCTTCTTCTTTCGCTTGGCTTGTTCTTTCTGCTCTTTTTTCTCACTAAACTTCAGCATTGTATTCTTTCCTGTGTTTATTCGCACCTAAGCCACAGAGATTAAAAAACAACAACCCGACACAGTGAGGTTTCTAGTCTACTTTGCATGATCGAACTAGAAAATATAGCCAATAAAGATCTCACCTTTTTAGGCTCTACTGTGTGACTGAAGTAAATTGTTGGCAGTCCGTTGCTCTCCTCCATTTCTGCTTCGTCTTGCTCGGCCTGGTGTGGCTTGAAACCATTAATCTGGACTACGGGAGAGGCAGGAGTTTGGTCCTTAAGATTGGCGTGACCGTTGACCGTAAACGATTCGGCTGAATCTGCCTCCTTCTCCTCCTCTGATGATGATGAAGACGAGGAGGAAGTCGTGTCCTCCCCATTAGTATCATTACTGCCAAACCTAAGACACAAAAAAAAGATCAAGTAAATTCATAGTACCATAGAACTATTTACGAATAATTGAGTAAACTAATGAAATGCATTTGATCCTTGATTAAAGAAAACAAGTCTCTTAAAAAAACCTGCACATTTATATTTATTGTATACAGATGTTAAAAGAACATTTAGAGATGACAAATCAAATGCATGATATACATAATTACATAACAATTACACATGTAGCCTAAAACAGGCAATAATAAACAATACATAAACATTGCCTAAAGTTTCTGAACTTTCAACTCTTGGTAGTTTTTGGAGGAATATTTGTACAGGTTTGTTTCTGTCATATTTAATGACGTGTGTGTGTGTCTGTGTGTAAGTATATGTAAAAAAAATGAATACTTTAAAATGCTCTAAAACACAGATCTATTAATTTTAATGTTTTTTAAGTATCAGGTTGACCAGAATGACCAGTTTCACCCATCTTTATCAAAACTTAATCAGTATATCATCAATCTATGTTCACTTCCGCATTAGATGAATTCGTCTCACCTGTCTCTCTCATCCTGCTCTTCTTCCAAACGCTCCAGCTCATCAAGCCGAGCCCAGAGCTCTTCCTCAGACACTTTTCCTTTAAAGCTTTCATCATTTTCTTCCGTTTCCTCCTCTAGCTGCACCATATATTCCTCTTTAGGCTTTGAGTTGGGTTTGTGAGCCACACGGTGTTTACCTGACAAATATCACAAATAAAAAAAAAACTCCATTCCTATGAAGTTCCAAAAACTTGCTTGCTTGTGTTTTACATGCAATGATTCCAGCTGTAACCAGATGTATTACACATCCTTACCATGTAATTCTCTAGTTAATCTAGTTATATTTACAAATAATTTTCTTCAAAGACTCTGTCCCTAAATCGGCCTGGTTCCTCTTGAAATTTTATGTCTCATATGCAGAATTACCTTTGGTATCTATTTCCTCTTTTACAACTTCTTCTCTGATGTCAATAAAATCTCCAGTTTTCTGTAAATAGTGATACGGTTATAAGAATGCAAACACACCAGCAACACACACAAAGAAAGAAAGAATCAGTTAATAATCTGAGGCGCTTACACCAGCTATCCGTTCAAGACTTTCAGTAAATCCAGCTCGGTCTTGGACGTTTTTCATAGATTTGTGCAAATCATCGAGTTTATTCTGGACATCTTGAAGAATAGAAGACATTTGTGCTCTCACGGTATTCAGCAAAAAGCAGGAAATGAATTTGCCATTGCTTATTAAAATGTATATAATAAAGTCGAACTCACGCAGCTTTCTGTGTTCTATCAGTGTATGTGCCTGTTTAGCTGAGCACTTTGCAAACCAGTTATCACCCAACAGAACGGTCAGCTCGTTGGTGTGAATCAGCTTCCCAGGCATGAACGCCAAAGAGCCGAATGGTACCTTAACACAAAACAATTCATCAAGCACTTACTTAGTTCATAAATATGTGGATTGTAATGGGTACCAGGGGATCTTACACCATTAGAAAACAAAGTTATCATTTTGTTTACAGTTAATATACCATTATGTCATAGGAAAGCTCATCAGGTAAGGTGGTGAGGCGCTCCTGGAGACTGTTGTAGTCATTCTCCACCTTTTTCCTGATATAAAAAAGATAAAAAATGTGTTACAGTATTAGACTCCGGAAACGTCACAATATATCTGCGAGCTTGTCTAAGCAATAAAATAATTACCTCCATGTCCCACAATATTTGCAAGTTCACCTGATAGTCATGCAAAACACCAAGTCAGATGCTGTGGATGCTAATCATGTCTTGATAATAAATTTTGCCTTGTCAAAATCCAAGTGCTCATGGTGGATTATTTCACATCTTAAGTTAGTTTATAGGAATAAATGTCAGGAAATAACCACAAAGCATAACGAATGGGAAAACCCGATACACTTATACACAATACATACAACTGGTAAAAGGCTGGAATGGTTACTGGGCATGACATTAATCCATCACACAGACACAGTTAGTTTCAAAGGCGATACTGCTCTTTTGCAGAAGGATAACCATGTGAATATTCTTGTGTGGGTCTCAATAGGCATTTCTACTATATAAAATGGCACCATACTTCTTTCCACATTAAAAAATACGCCAACAATGAAAACTTGTATCACTTACCAGTGTTCTATCTGACTTTTGCAGTCTTTCACCACCTGTTATTGGGACAATTACACACGGTTTATAAGTCAATCCCTTCCAGGATGCTTAAAGCACTAATGGATGTAAATGTTATTTATTATTACACGGTAATGTAATTAGAAAATGTTAGAAAAGACTGGAGAAATGTCACAATGTTTAATACCCGATTAAAATGGTCCCAACAAACACTGTTTAAATGGACACACAAATGCATTTGTATGCATTTTTAAGTAAACAATAGAAGTTAACAACAAACTAGTTAAACCATACACGTAGTGTGGTTTACTCACTCACAAACTTAGTTTTTAAACCATAATCGATTAATAAACATGAATTAAAGAAAAACATTTAGTGTATCTATTAATCCGAGAATGTAACAGTGTCTGAACCGATTCCTTTAATAAGAGTCGATTCAGTGATCAGAGTCATCATTTGGATTCATTTACACTACAGGCATAAATTTCAGCGTAACAGTTTAACAATCATAAAAAGCACATGATTCATGGAGTTTTAATTAAGATAAAAAAAAATAAAATAAAGAGACGACGAAATCTTCAGAGTGGTATGTCTAAGAATCAGAATCGACTCCAAGGATCGGAATCGACTCCAAGGATTAGAATCGACTCCAAGGATCGGAATCCACTCAAAGGATCGGAATCGACTCTAAGGATCAGAATCGACTCAAAGGATCAGAATCGACTCAAAGGATCAGAATCGACTCCAAGGATCAGAATCGACTCCAAGGATCAGAATCGACTCCAAGGATCAGAATCGACTCCAAGGATCAGAATCGACTCTAAGAATCAGAATCTAGTTTTTTTATGTACTAAAACAATGAGCTAGTAACTCCAAACTTCACCCATTCATAACTTCATTCATACCACCTAATTATTAATTAAGTAAGTATAAACCTGTATTGTAAAAGGAAAGTAATACATTGACGTTACGCGTTTATATTGGAAACCTACTATGTACATAATAAAGTAATAAAACAGCAAATATGACCAAAGTCAACGAACCATTAACTTATTAATTATCTACAGACCAAACAAGTTTATTAAAGTTATTTAATATTCATGCTTTAACTACACGCTATTTAAACAACGTGGAAATGAATTGGAACTTTCCAGAACCACCACCCCCAAACATCCCATAATGTTAACGTACAAACTCAAAAACTGAAGCGTGGTTACCATAACGACTACGCTTTTTTAAATGACTCGGCCTGATAGTAAAAGTAAAAGTGTCACCTTTCTATGTTCCTCTTTTAACCTCTCTAAACCGTCCGGCAGATTGTTACCAGTTTTTACTCTTCCAGACATAATTAAACTGGAATTTAAAATATATTTAATTATATATAAGTGTGTATATGTTTATAAATCCGAATCACTCAGGGGTTTGAAGTCCTATAGAAATGTTTATGAATGGCCTCGAATGTATTCCTGAATCCTGGTCGCTGTTTAGTCATCAACGAAGCAGTAGAAGCGACCCAATGCGAGATTGAGACCATTTCAAACGTGCATGGTGCACCAGTCGATCTCTTTCGGTTGAAAATATCCTCCGGTTGTTTGTTGTCTTCGGTCCTCAGCGGCGATCCGTCTGCGCCATGTTCGTCTCTCAACAACAACAGCCACGTGACGTGACATCGAGGCGTTCGTAGGTGCGTTCGATTTACGCAGAGTCCTGAACCACGTGTTCGTATTCGTATAAACGAGCCTTTAGCGTGCTTGCCAGGGCAGATTTGTTCGCTGATGATTTGGGGACCTGCACTTAGAGTGCACTTCATGTGTACACCAGTACTTTAGCTGTCTGTCATGTCGATCCCAGGCTGTGATTCGAACCTCCAGCATTTAGGCATTGCGGTTCTTTTCGTTATCTTTGCTTTGTATTACCAAAGTTTACAATTCTCTGGTATAAAAATTTGACATTTTGGATTGTGTCATGCAGCTCGTACACGAAAAAGAAGGACCTTTATTTTGAAAATGTATATCGCCCCCTAATCTTCAGCCATAATAAAAGTCATGGAAGACACCAGGCGAGGTAAATGAAAGAATAAAGAGCTTTCAACGTGTGCAATAATATAGGTGTAATTATGCAGTATAATAGTATTTAGTTTTTAAATATATGCATTATGGAATCACCAAAACTATATATATATTAGCAATTAATCTGTCTAAATTATAAAACATTTATTTACACTCTAAAAATCTGTTGGTTATAAACATGCATACAACTACATTATTCATTTAGTGGAGTTTAAAATCATTTAAACAGTCATTTAGTTTGTAACTTAAACTGGTGATTTCTTGTTTAATCACTAATATATCTTAATATTATGTGTTTCTTTAACCAGCATGTGGACTTTTATTATATTGGGATATGTGAAGAGAAACATTTCGTTGTGCTGTACATCTGTATATGTGTAACGACAAATATAATTGAATTTGATTTTATAGCACTGTCGCCTCAGAGCCTTCGATCCCCGGGTCGGGCCGGGGACTTTCTGTGCGGAGTTTGCATGTTCTCCTCGTGTCAGCGTGGGTTTCCTCCGGGTACTCCGGTTTCCTCCCA